>JACXGM010005890.1:15225-34123 GCA_016801145.1 Umbra pygmaea
GGGTGTTAATAGATACATAGGCTATTTACACCCCGGGTGTTAATAGATACATAGGCTATTTACACCCTGGGTGTTAATAGATACATAGGCTATTTACACCCCGGGTGTTAATAGATACATAGGCTATTTACACCCCGGGTGTTAATAGATACATAGGATATTTACACCCTGGGTGTTAATAGATACATAGGCTATTTACACCCTGGGTGTTAATAGATACATAGGCTATATACACCCCGGGTGTTAATAGATACATAGGCTATTTACACCCCAGGTGTTAATAGATACATAGGCTATTTACACCCCGGGTGTTAATAGATACATAGGCTATTTACACCCCGGGTGTTAATAGATACATAGGCTATTTACACCCTGGGTGTTAATAGATACATAGGCTAATTACACCCCGGGTGTTAATAAATACATAGGCTAATTACACCCCGGGTGTTAATAAATACATAGGCTATTTACACCCCGGGTGCAAATAGCTACTGCCATTATTGTATTAGTCAAATGTAGTGTCTTTTATGTAGTCCTGGCATTTATCCTAACAGTTAGCTATCTCATTCCATCATAGCCACAGAATAACACAAAAGTGTATTTACAAAAACAAAAGTCTATGGATGTCTCTGATGTTATTAACAGCAGGGCAAAGCTTTATCTCACACTCTGTGCCATTGTTTCATCCCTTCTCTCACTTTCCCTGTTGGTTTAGTTTTGAAATGTGTGTAGGAGGGTCAATTTCACTATTATCTCCAAAAACATTTATTTTCTTAACACACTCATAGACACATGCATGCACAAACACACATGAACACCCACACGTACTCACCACTCACACAGGCACATATACAAACTTTGGGAAGGGTGAGTTCCCTACCAACCTTTATCGATGTGGTGTTATGTTGTGAAAAGCATGCTGTGATTGTTCTTAACTCTTAGTACATGACGTCAAACTGATCACACTTGTAAAACAGCTACTGTAAGTCTCACATTCAATACAACTGATATTTTATGCATTTGGTTCATAAAAATGTCACGCCTCAAAATGAAATGCTCTATTATCCTTTCCACCAGCTCTGTGAGCTCTTCCTCCTCTATGACCCTATCCACCAGTTCTTTGAATTATTCTTCCTATATGAACCTGTTTACCAGCTCTGTGAGCTCTTCTCTATGAACATATGAAGCAGCTCTGTGAGCTCTTCCTCCTCTATACGAACCTGTCTTCCAGCTCTGTGGGATCTTCCTCCTCTATGACTCTGTCCACCAGCTCTGTGAATCCTTCCTCTATTACCCTGTCCACCATCTCTGTGAGCTCTTCCTCCTTTATGACCCTGTCCACCATCTCTGTGAGCTCTTCCTCCTCTATGACCCTGTCCACCAGCTCTGTGAGCTCTTCCTCCTTTATGACCCTGTCCACCAGCTCTGTGAATCCTTCCTCTATGACCCTGTCCACCATCTCTGTGAGCTCTTCCTCCTTTATGACCCTGTCCACCATCTCTGTGAGCTCTTCCTCCTCTATGACCCTGTCCACCAGCTCTGTAAGCTCTTCCTCCTTTATGACCCTGTCCACCAGCTCTGTGAATCCTTCCTCTATGACCCTGTCCACCGGATTGGATTCAGATCCAGTTATTGACTCAGCCAGTCAAAGATTTTCCACTTTTTGGCTATCAAAACCCTTTGTTGCTCTAGCAGTATGTTTAGTATTGTCTTGTTGCATATTGAAGTGCTGTCCAATGAGTTTATCTGAGCAGAGAAAATATATTTTTTGGACTTCAGAATTTATTGTTATATTTCTGCCTGTCACAACATCGAAAAAGACAAGTGAGCCAGTTCCACTGGCAGCCATACAGGCCCAAACCGTAACACCCGCTCCACTTAGTTTCATGGATGAGGTGGTATGCTTTGGATCATGGTATTTCTTTATTCTACACACATTACTTTTTCCATCACTCTGGTACATGTTAATCTTTGATTCACTAGTCCACAGTACTTTTTCCAAAAAGTTTTTGGACTCTTTAAGGTGCTTTTTCGCAAACAATAATCTCTCATCTTCAGGCTTATCAGTGGTTTGCATCTTGTAGTGTACCCTCTGTAGTCCTGCTGGTCTTATACGTATAGTAGAATTTGATACATCTTCACCTGCATCCAAGAGAGTGATTTTGATCTATTTGGTTGTTTTCATGGGGGATTTCTTGACCATATAGAGTATTCTTCAGTCATCCACTACAGTGGTCTTCCTAATTTTGTCGGGTCTTTTGGAATAATTGAGTTTACCGGTTGTTATTTTCTTGTTAATGATGAAAATAGGCGTAGATTTCTAGATTTCGTCATGAATCATTTTGTCCCCACCACTTTTTTTGAGAAAAAGACCCGGTGTGGGGTGGCAACCACGAGGTTCAGTCTGATAGTAGTTATATACTGGAAGTTTTTAGCAACATAATTCAGACAGCAGGTCTAAACTGTGCAGCCTCTGCTCAGCCCGTATGGTGGGCCACAGCAGCCTCTGTCATTGAGACGCTACCGCTAGCACACCCCGTCTACGAAACCGTACTCAGCCCTTCTGAAAGTGCACTTCCGACAACGTCTTTGTCCCCAGCACATTTCAAACCAAACCGACGCCCATGGAACCAAACTGTTAACTTGAGCATGCCCAGGGTTTTTGCAATGTTCCTGATTGATTGGTTTTCATTTCTGAGTTTAATGACTGCCAGCTTCATTTGCTTTGAAGATGGCTGCAGTACAACCCGACAGTGCAAGCCTGGCAGATCATGACCAGGGAAGATTCCCAGCATCTGGTGATGTCGATGCATCGCAGACTTCAAGCAGTCATTGCATGCGAAGGACAATTTTTACTTGCTTCTACATTATGTTAAACTGTCCAATGTTTTTTGGTGCCTGAAAATGTGGGGTCCATGTACAAAGGTTGGTGTCATTTATGAACAATTGAGCTGCTATGTATGAATATACCCTCATTTAAAGCTGACAGTCTGCACTTCAACCTCATTTTCAATGTATCCTTTCAAATTTAAAGTGCTAGATTATGGAACAAAAATAACAAAAAAGTCACTGTTCAATAGATTATGGTGCTCACTGTATATTTTACAGTATTGTATTGTACATTATGTACAAAAGTACATATATTGTACAATAGGTAGTTATACAAAAGTATTGTATATTGTACAATAGGTAGTTATTATACAGGTCCTTTGTGGCTCAATTTGTTAAAACAATACATCACCAACTCCAATGTTGTGGATTTGAATCCCACTGAAGTCAAATGAAAAAGTGGGGCCTTAGTGTTGTCAGTCTGTGTTTTTCAGTCTAAATTCAATAGGAAAGTTTATGTGAAATTTGTACACTAGCCACATGATTAGGTGATGATTAGTCAGAGGAATAGGATTAATGATGATAAAGGGTGTTTAAAAAAATATTATCCTATCAAGAGCTATGATAGTACTTCAGATGACATCATATCTGTCAGTGTGAAACATGAAGATGAAACACTTGTGTATTGTACTTCATAAGTCAATATTTTTTACCTGTTATGTTTTTGCATTGTGAAATATCACCACGTTTTTGTATTTGTAGAACCAAAGTGATTAAATAAACTGTAATCAGCTCTTTAACCATGCAGTTAGACAGCCTCCTGGTGGCTCAGAAGCACTATTACACTCTGTTTCTCTACATTACCAGCAAAAGAGAATCCCAATCCATTCTCTTGGTCACTTTCATTTACATGTGATTTACATATTGTACATTTTGTATTGGATTGTGAATTACCATATATTTCAATATAAACTATATTTACAAAAGAAATGTGTAGAACATGTGCAAGATATGTATTGCAACAAAAAGAGGTTACATTCAAACCAACTTTCCCAAATCCCTCAGCTAGTGTTTTACTTTACATTCTGGTCCACCAACTGTAACAAAACATTTGTTTTTCAAGATCATTTTATATTTTACATATTTAATGAAAGGGATAATGATTCTTTACAGTATTTACCAATTGAGTGATTTTATGTAGTTTTGGTAACCAGGAATTTACAGGGATTTGCTTGCCCCAGTCTGCCAATATGCATTCATGTGCTAAATATGATCACATGATGATCCATAATGAGGCTGATAGAAGATGCAGCCTTTTCTTTTGAAGAAATACACCGGTTCTTTGGTCTGAATTTTACATTCACCCATAACCTTTTGTATGCACCCAAAAATAATTCTGGGTAAATATATATATTGTGAAAAACCATCATTCCCCTTATTCAGAGCATTAATTTTGGATGTTCTGATATTAATAAGCAAAAAATGTACTTGCTACATTAATGAAAATAGTTTAATTTAATCTGAATTTAATATTATATGGATTGTGTCATGTCCATTCCAGTGTGGGCTGGCGTGGACATGGACTGAGATACGGACTCATTATATATAGTCATTATTTCCATGCATATTGTTTATTCTTCATTCCCCTGCTCAGCCGGCTCCGCTCCAGGCCCCTGTTCAACTGGTTCTACTACAGGCCCCTGCTCAGCTGGCTCCCCTTCAGGCCCCTGCTCAGCCGGCTCCTCTCCAGCGCTGGAGTCTTCAGGGCCCCCCTCAGTGCCGCATTCTCCCGTGCCCCCCAACAGCGTTGCAGTCTTCGGGCCCCCTCACATAATTGCAGTCTCCGGGCCCCCCCACAGCGTTGCAGTCTCCAGGCCCCCCACAGCGTTGCAGTCTCCAGGCCCCCCACAGCGTTGCAGTCTCCGGGCCCCCCCACAGCATTGCAGTCTTCGGGGCCGTCCCACATCATTGCAGTCTTCCGGGCGCCCCTCAGTGCTGCAGTCATCAGGGCCTCCTCCACGCTGCAGTCTCCGTACCTCACCTCAGTGCTGGAGTGTCCTGTCAAGACCTCTGCTGGGGTCAGTCTGGCTGCCACCGACACCCCAAGCTGCTGTCCTAGGGTGGATGGCTGGCCGACAAGGCAGGATTAGAGGGAGGGAAGAAAAATTTAGAAAATTCACCAAAATAATCTCAGATTTAGCTTTTCAGGTTTCAAGTATTGGTAGACTAAATTTAGACTAATTTGATTATGGACTGAATACTTTTTTCAGTAAAGCATTTATACACGTAATTTTAGTGAGTGCTAGATTTTTTTTGCACATATACACATCAGAGATCAATCTCCCATGGGCAGATTCTGTATTACAGTATATTGACTTTGCCAGGAGTGGCTCAAAGATGTGAAATAATTATATCCGTTGTGCTTAAACAGTGCTTAAACATAGAGATGTAACACAAACAATGACCAATATCTGAAGGGTTTGTAATAATTTGTGTATGGACATAGAAGTAAAGTGAACCAACTGACCAACATCAACATATTTACTTCTATGTTTCAGAGATTAATCAGTCATTAACTCACCCTAGCTGGTGAATCAAATATTCACTGTGAATTTCCAAATCATTCAGTGCAGAAAATACTAACATATAGTAGCTACACAATTATCCTCTGTCATTCAATATTTCTGTGAAATGGGCCTGGAGGGTAACACTTCCTAAAGCAGAATAACAGACACAAGTCTTTAGTGGTAGTAAAGTATGGGGCTAGTTCTACTTTTGACTACAGCAACAGTCTCTCGCCCTTCCTAGCAAACAATTGAAAGTCTTACAAATAGCAGAAGTGTTTGTTTTTGTCTGATACAAAAGCAAATTCCCGAGAAGCCATTCCAAATGTGCTGCATTGTTATTTTCCTGACTGTGGCCCGCTATTTGGTTTGCACCATGCTTGCCAAACTCCTTCAACAACAAGCTGTTGTTGCCCAAAGTACTGTCACTGATTGCATGTTATTTGTTAGTTGCATCATTCCCTAGACACTGTCAAGTGTAGAGCAGACTATTTTGAGATCCTGGAACCGCATTGTTTTGATGATCATACATGTTCAACTTTAAATCAAACAGTTCCCAAAGTTTCTGATGCCTGTCTGCCTCCTTTTTAGCCATGTAATTCACTGTCTGTAAGAGCAAGCCATTTTCATTAAAGGAGTGGTGTACCTAATTAACTGGCCACAATGTGTACATTTCCTTTGACTCCATGATGTATCTGATATAAATGTTTACATGTGAATACACACGAGGCTTGCATTCATTCTATATATTTTTAAATCATTACTTCAAAGTTTTTTTTAAGGTTAATGTGATAAAAGTTATGAGAAGTTGCTTTTGGGTTCCTCCTGTTGCCTGAGCCAGATCCTGACAACATTTAATTAATTTAGCAGATTCTCTTATCCAGCACAACTCTTAGTGGTGACAGCATAAATTTGGTGGTCCTGGCCCTTTATGGGAAACAATTTAATAATCTGGCATTGTACGAACAATGCTCTACACTCTAAATACAAATGGTTCCTCAGCAGTTCTTCAGGGGTTCTTTGCGGTGGTTATGGTGCTACATAGCACCACTACCATTTATAGAACCTGTTAAGCCCAGTTCGGTTCTTCAGCGGTTTTTTGGGGTGCTTAAGGTGCTATATGGCACCTCTTATGGTTCTACATAGCACCATTTTTAAAGATAGGTGCTATATAGCACTTAAAGTGGTTCCCCTATGATTACAAGCCAATGAACCACTTTTAGGGCTATTAGCACCATTTGTTTTTAGAGTGTACCATCTAGCTACAGTACACAGGACTGCTGAAATGTGGGGCTTTACCCTTAAATATACATTGACAACCCTCAACAGTGTGGACACCACTGCAACCTGCGGCCGGAGACGAGTCACCTCCCACCAATACCGCAGCCAGGGATGCTGGCCCTTGAGACACTCAGCATACACCAGCAGCTGAGACCTCCATGGAGCTGCCACCCACAGTTGCTGCAGAATATGTCGGTGAAATGCTCACCTCTGCAGAGCTTGCCGGCGAGATGACAGCGGCTGCAGCGGAGAGCAACCATGACCCTCCGACTGTAGTGGAGACTCCCAAAGGGTATGCAACACTAGCAGCGGCAGCCACACCCCCTCAGCCACCGCCAATCCTGCGCCCAACAGCTGCAGCCACTTCTGATTATCAATGTATATTATATACTGTTAAGTGTGATTTTAGCTTTGAGGTATTGTTTTCCTGTTAATCTGTTTCATGTATATAGTGTTTAATGTTAGTTTATATGTCTCATCTCTGCTTTTTCAGACCCAAGAGGCAGTGTTCATTTTGGATAAAGTGTTTACCCATTAAACATAATTAATTTTCATTCCTTTAATTAAATTTAATTCCTACGCAAGTGTCTCCTTATTCCAATACACCCATGGAATACGGCAATTGTTACATAATTTGATTACTGTAATCCGATTACTTTTAAAAAGTAACCAATGCATCTCTGTGGGCTCACTTGTCTTCACTGGATCGGAATAAATTAAACATGTGTTTTAGATGCTGAAGAGGGGACTGAAGGCAATAAGACCCTGAAAAAAGCTGAAGATGGCTGCAGTACAGGCCTGGCAGAGCATCACCAGGGAACATACCCAGCATCAAGTGATGTCGATGCATCGCTGTCTTCCAACAGTCATTGCATATATGAACAATTATGAACAATTATTACTTTATTCTACATTATGTTAAACTGTCCAATGTTTTTTGGTCCCTGAAAATGGGGATAGTGACTATTTCTAAAAGGTTCTATGATTTCTAAACAGTTTATCTGATATGTATATATGTACTGGTCCTCTTAAAGCTGACCGTCTGCACTTCAACCTAATTGTCCTTGTCTCCTTTTAAACTCAAAGTGCTAGAATACAGAACCAAAACAACCAAAATATTATGAAGCTCAATGTCTACAGTAGGCACCAACATATCACAGGTTTTCATAATGTTAACACAAATTAAGTTTCAGAAATTGGGTTTCATGAAAAAAATAGGACTGTGCATTAGGGGTGACCCCGAATAGTCGAAGATTCGATGCATCAATATGCGGAGCCTGATTCGACAATCAATCTCACAGTCGAATCAGTTAGTCATCTGTTATTATGACACAAGGATCATATCATTTTGGCAATGGGGGTGCTCAATGTATAATTTCACACAGAACTACTGGTTTTGTACGGTTATATTAAGTTATATACAGCCTTTTATTTTAAAAAGCTGTACAAAAAAATGTGAAAAGAAATATATAAATATTTTTTATGTGTGTGTGTGTAAATCCAGCCACCCGTGACAGATTTAAGTTTCACTTTCCCTGATTTGTGACAGACGAGGAGCAACTTGGTGGCAGGGATTAACATTACTTAACAATGTCTGGAAAAAAAAATCTAAAGGGACATACGCTGTGCCAACAGCTTATGTCCTACCACTCGTCAACAACAAACATGGCTTTCCAATTAAAACGGGTAAGTTTATTACCAATAAAGACAGTTCACTCTTTCATATATAATGGCGCTTTTAATTTACGAATAGCAATATCATATGTTGGGACTTAAAATATGTTCATCTTTTTTCTAATCCACCCACAGTATCAGACTGACGATGGCAGTTCATCTAGTAGTAGTACCGGAGCTGTGCCAAAACTAACTCAAAGAAACCTAGATTTGAGACCGCCATTGTCCGAGAAAAGGAAAAGAAAATCACAGACAAAATTGCAGAGTTTATTGCCCTTCACATGAGGCCAGTGAATGTTGTGGATGGTGAAGGTTTTAAAGAATTAATGCGCACACTTGAGCCAGGATACACAGTTCCTTAAAGAGAGACGGTTATGCATGCGGTGGATGTGAAATATGCTTTCATACGCGCAAAGGTTTACATGTTAATAAACAATTGCAAAGCAGTCAGCCTCACCACAGATATTTGGACCTCGCTGCAAATGGAGGCATATCTTACCGTTACAGCCCACTTTATTACTGATGCCTGGTGACTGGAAAATTTAGTGTTAGCAACAAACAAATGGAGGAAAGTCATACAACAGAACATATTTCACAACACTGAAAGAAGTAATTTCTGATTGGGACATTCCAGGTACTAAGATCGTTTCTGTTGTCCATGACAATGCAACGAATATGGTTGCATGCACCAATCAACTGGCCCAAGTCCCATCATGGGGAACTGTACAGGGACTCCGTTGTGCATACACTGCAATTGTGTATTACAGCACATTAAACAAAGATCTCGTGTGTCACACTGTTGCTGCTGCAAGGCGCCTTGTTTCACACTTCAAAAAAAGCGCAAAGGCCACCATAGCACTTGCAGAAAAACAAAGAGAACTGAATGTTGCACAGCATAAACTTGTGCAAGATGTTGCCACTCAATGGAATTCTGTCTATCTTATGCTCGATCGCCTGTTAGAACAAAGGGGTGCAGTTTCAGCTGTGCTGAAGGATTCAAGTGTCAACAAACGGTCCAACCGTGTTCTAGAGCTCACAACATCCTAGTGGAGAATGGCAGAGGACGTATTCAATGTTCTCTAAGATCAAACTGAAAGAGCTTTTGTCACAAGATATGAACACATCTCTGTCTGCCACTGTTCCGATGCTTATGAACATTAAGAAACGACACTTGGTGGTACATGAAGATGACAGTTTGTTTCTTTACGGTCACTGGGTCAGTGTACTGTCTCCCTCCCTTTCCCACATGAAAAGGCTTGGATATGTGGACTTTAGCACCCACAGTGATTTTGGAAGACATGGCGCCTCTCTTGTAGGACATTAAGCTTTGTCCGCATTGGTCTTCCTCTCAGGAGCTGGAACGGGGTTCCGCCAGTGGTTGCATGAGCTGTGACGCACAGTAGTACAGGGCCCATATTTATCAAGCTTCTCAAAGTGCCATTTTAGTCTTAAGTGCTGAGAATTGACAACATTTACTCCTACTCTCAAAATTAAGTGTAAAAGCAAGTTATCAAATTTCTCAAAGCTAAGAATCACTCTTACTCTTCCAGATATTTAAAACCGCTCGAGAGGTCTCTCAAGTGGTTAAGAGTTGCCAGTAGGGGCTTGTGATGGCGTAGACATAGACGTGCGCAAATCTTTTGGAAGAGGAAGAATGTTTTTTTTAATTGTTTGACGCTGCTTAATTAATAAAAAACGGTATTGTTTGGACAGACTAGCATCATCTTCCTCAGCGACTGAGTGAGGAACATCACTTCACCAGTGACATTTATGCAACAATTCATTTTGCAGATTAATTAAAGGTGGTGATTATCTTTTGTTTGCAACGCAATGCTGATGATTTGGCCCATCACAACCATCAATAAGCTGAATTGTAATGGAAACAATTATTGCATTTACAGCTCAACACATTGTCACGCGTTTTACTGACTTCCCAACAACACCCCGCATAATCCAACAGAAGCAAACACAATTCATGCAAATAGCCGGCTTCCCTAGAGTAGTAGGCGCAATGGATGGCACTATATAAAGATCATTGCTCCTAGCGTCAACAAGAATGTTTATATGAATAAGAAGAGGTACCACAGCATCAATGCACAAGTTGAGTTTGATGCAGACTACAACATTTTGGATGTGGTACCCAAATGGCCTGGGTCTACCCATGACGCGCGATATTGAATGAAAGTGGCCCGAAGCAGCTGTTTGAAAGGCACTTTCTGTCGACAGAGGATACCCGTTCGTGGATGCTCACCCCTTTCCATATGCCACTGACAGAAGCCCAAATGACCTACAACAGGTAGCCTATTTATAAGCTATTTATTCACAATTGTTTCGTAGTTTATTAATAGAACACTGGATCCTAATATAGGAAATATATATTATATCCCTTCACAGGGCACATTGTATCATACGAAGTGTGGTGGAGAGGGATTGGCCAGTGGAAGCGCAGATTCCATATTCTCCACTCAGAAATTCAACTACAGCAAGCAGTGTTTTTTATTCTTTCCAGCTCGGTTATCTTTTGGAATCCATGGTGGCTATGATTACATCATTAACTCAAGGCTATATATAGGCAGGTCAGTTAACAGCACACTCGTTTGAAATATTTAATTGAGAAATAGTGGAAAACGTGTTGGAAACCATTTTTGATCTTTAATTTACAATCTGTATATCATAATGAATTATCTTGAAAAAATGTTATTGTCAAATGTTTGTTCAATGTCAACTCCTCTTATGAATGTCACCATTTAATGTGAATTTATCTTATTTAATTGAATGTGAATTTATCTATTCAGTGATTGGATCTTGCCTATGTCGTAATCCAAAATCCCGTTTGCGGCACAGCAAAGTGTCGTGAATCAGCTCTAAGACTGACACTTAAGATTTAGTCCAACACTTCACTAAAAGTAGGACTGAGATGTTTGAAAACTAACTTTTAAGCCCAGCTTTGAGCCAAGAATTTTCTTACTCTTAAGTCAAATCTTAGCAGTGTTCTTAAGAGTAATTCTAAGAAGCTTGATAAATACGGGCCCAGGTCACCAATGCGTGGCCACCAGTAAAGTTCTCTCAAGCAATGCTTGGTGCGAACTACACCCTAATGACCTTCGTGCGCCGGATGTACTACTTTCTCCTGAAGAGACTTGGGAAACAACAGGCATGTTCCACAGAATAAAAGCGGTGACTCAACAGCGAGTTCATGCCAAGACTTCTTCTGACTACCAGGCCGGTGCTGCATGTCATACTGGAAACACATCAGTCTAGCTGACCCTCTTGCAATCCTCATGGCAGCTCTGTTCATGCCTTTAGTATTGAGGAGAGTCATGAGTGCTTGGTGGTCAGTTCAAAGTGTGAATGTAAAATGTTGTACTAAGAACTCCTTAATTAAAATAATTTTTTCATGAGTTCAGGGGTAGTAAAAGGCAAAATGTATGATATTTTAACTGGTTCATAGTGTATATTGTCTTGGTTTATGTCAAGTTGTCATAAAAAAGACATCATAAGCAATGTCAACCTCTACACAAAAAGAATGACATTTTTTGTGTATATCTCACAATTTTCTAATAAGCCATTCATGTCTATTTCACGAAATCCTGTCATACTGGGCTGACAATAGTGCATACTATTTCACATTCAATTTTCTATGCAAGGTTAGCTTGTCCTCAAGAATTATCTAACAAACAGGTTCTTTACATCAGAGGTGGAGCATGGAAATTAACAGGTCCTGTATGAATACCAAATAGGTTCTTCAGCAACTCAGTGAAATCTTGTTTTAGGGCACATCTGACAGCAATGAAGTGCCAACTGCTAAGGCTATCAGTGTTTGTTGACGATGTGCAGTACTGTTACACAGCATACATCTGTATTAATTATTCCACTAGTTATCATACCAATTCCATGTCATTAGTATTTTTTTGCCAAACCAAAGCAAAAATAATTAAAGTTAAAACACATACCTAGGAATGTGTTCCAAGGGAGATGGAGTGCGAGGATACATTCAGTACATTTTTACATGATATTCAGATAAAAATTGGATATGTTGAATAAAAATGCCTCTCATCTAGTATAAGTAATCACGTTGCATAGGGGCAGGGCCTTTGCAAGTAATCCTGAACCCCTTGAAATAATACATGTCTGGGGCCCCTCACAAAAATAGACATTCACATTATTATATTATTTTTATAAAGATAAGAACGTGCCTGCAGTCCTCTCATCTTCCATTACCAGATTTCTTTAACGTTGTGCTCTCTTTTCATGACTAAATACCTACAGTATGACAAGCTATTTTATCCAAACCTATACTGAACAAAAATATAAATGCAAGCAATTTCAAAGCTTTTACTAAGTTTAACTCTTATAAAGGAATATGTCAGGGGTCTACGTGGCGTAATAGGCTAAGTTGTTGCATTGCAGAACAACCTACATCATCATAGTCAGAGGTTCAAGCCTGGACCTCCAGCATGAGGCAGCGCTGCTCGGGATTATCAAAGTCGAATTATCTACCTTACCACGGCACTCTCCAGCGACTCCTTATGTGCAGCTCGGGCATCTGTAAGTTAAATCACGGAAGTACTGTATAGTTGGTGAGCATAATCGTCCTGTACATGCTCTGACTAAAGGCTTCCATGTTGGATGAGCAGTGCAAAAATAAATGGCGGCCTGGCGACATGTGGGTGGATGGGAATTCAGAATTGGGAGGGGAGAAAAATGGTGAATAAGAATCAGACAAGAACAGGATCCAGGGATGGTCTATTTCCCAAAGACAACCTCTGGATATGAAGCTGAGCACGTGCCCCCAACTTCTCTGGTTGACCATGGCGAGGCCTGTTCTGAGTGGAACCTGTCCTGTTAAACCACTGTATGGTCTTGGCCACCATGCTGCAGCTCAGTCTGAGGTTCTTATAGCCTAGGCCATCTTTATGTAGAGCAACGATTCTTCTTTTCAGATCCCCAGGGAGTTCTTTGCCGTGAGTTGCCATGTTGAAATTCCAGTGACCAGTATGAGGGAGTGTGAGAGTGGTAACACCAAATTTAACATCTGCTCCCCATTCACACATGAGACCTTGTAAGACTAATGAGTCACATGACACAGGGGAGGGAAAATGGCTAATTGGGCCCAATTTCGACATTTTCACTTAGGGGGGTGTACTTACTTTTGTTTCCAGCAGTTTAGACCTTAATGGCTGTGTGTTGAGTTATTTTGAGGGGACAGCATATTTACATTGTTATACAAGCTGTACTGTACGCTCACTACTTTACATTGTAGCAAAGTGTCATTTCTTCAGTGTTGTTATAACATTTTCCCCCTGTTCACGCATGATTATCCTGTCAGGATTTCCTGGACTAGGTATTTTGTTTTCAAGTGACTTGAGCTCTTTAAGTATTCTGTGTCCTATGTTTAGTTCAGTTTGTCCATTCCAGGTTTTTGTTTTGCCCTTAATTGTCCTGCTCTTATATACTCCCTAGTCCAAGATGGCTGCCACCCAGCAGTCCAAGATGGCTACCTCCTCTCAGCCTGAGAAGCTTCTGAACGGGTTCCAAAACATAAGGCTATGGAGCAGCCTGATACGAAACCAGCAGTTTCCACTGCAGTTCTGCAAGCCCTAAATAACACCTTAAAGGATGACCTTTAGACGTGGTCCAATGTTTTTTGAGAATCTGTGTTTCAAAATCACAGGGATGCAGAGGAGGAAATACCACTCCTTGGGGAGTTCTTTGCTTGGAGGGTAGGCCCATTCTCCAGACCTGCTATTCGCCCTGGAAACTACCTCACTCCCCCTCCAGCCTTCAGTCTCCTCTTCTCTCAGTCTCCAGTGGTCACATCTTCCAGGGTTCAGTCTCCTATCAGGGTCCCTCAGTCATCTGTCCATACTCCTCAGACCCCTATTAGGGTCTCACCCACCCGAGACCCTGTCCCTCAAATCGCGCCCTTTAGGTCTCTAGCCCCAAATCCAAAAGTCCTAATGGCTAACCCTTTAAGGAGCCTGCTCCCATGCAGGTCCCAGAACTGCTTGTTTCCATGCAGGCACCTGAAAAGCCTGTTTCTGTGCAGGTCCCAAAGAAACCAGCTTCCGAACTATGTCCCTGTACCTGCCTCTATCTCTGTACCAGAACGAGTCTCTGTACCAGCCCCAGACCCTATGTCTGCCCCAGTCCCGTACCAGCCCCAGTCCCGTACCAGCCCCAGTCCCCATACCAGCCCCAGACCCTATGTCTGCCCCAGTCTCTGTACCAGCCCCAGTCCCGTACCAGCCCCAGTCCCCGTACCAGCCCCAGTCCCCGTACCAGCCCCAGTCCCTGTACCAGCCCCAGTCCCTGTACCAGCCCCAGTCCCTGTGCCAGCGCCAGTCCCTGTCCCAGTCCCTGTGCCCGTCCCAGTCCCTGTGCCCATCCCAGTCCCTGTGCCAGCGTCATTTCCTGTGTCAGCCTCAGTCCCTGTGCCTGCCTCTGTCCTTGTGCCTGTCTCGGTTCCAGTACATGCCCTGGTCCATGTGCTCCAGGTCCTGCGCCTGCCTCACTTCCAGTGCCTGCTCCAGTCCCTGCTCCGGTACCTGGGCTTATCCCTTGTCCTGCCCGAGCTGCAGATCTGCTGCTACCGGTTCTGCCTGCACCCACCGGGCCTCCACCTCCGCTTAAGCCTCTGCCCGCCGACCCTCCATCTCTGCCTCTGCCTCCACCTGCTGCCTGCCCTGGCCCGGGATCACCTGTTGCCTGGTCTCTGCCTTGCTCACTCACTGGCTGCCTGGCCATCCCCAGGCTCCCCTGCTGCTAGACCACCCCCAGCCTTGCCTGTGGCCTGCTCTCTGCCTCAGCCACAGACTGCCTGGTCCCCGCCTGGGATTCCTGCATTGTATTATATGTCATGGTTTCATCAGTCTTCTGTTTCTGTTGTTCATTTTGCATCTCTTCGTGAGTACAAGTATTTCAGCTAAAGTTTGCCTGTTACCAATGTTTGCCTCCTTTTTATGTATAGTATCTTCTACATGTTTTTTAGATTCCTTAGTTGAAGTGTTGTAGTAATGTAGCGTTATAAATAAATCTATATTATTGGCAACACTGGCGCTTCCTGCCCTTCCTTGTTCATAAACGTGACAGTTGTCATATGATTTACAAAAATGTGGGGGGGTGTACTCACTTTTGTGAGATACTGTATATATTATATCAAAGTGATGCAAATAAGGAAGTGCCTTAACCCTGCATTCTATCTGAATTCCAGTTGCAGTGATACGTCTGTTTAAAAGGAGCTTGGTTTCTGTAAGTCTATGAGAATTTGAGACACTTCTCACTTGAATTATTACCTCAGTAAACATTCTCATAATGCATATATGGTCTCAATTGCTAGATTTAAGCCTTCTGCAATACATAATGATGTAAATTATTTTTTATTATGTTCTTGTTGATTTTAAAATCGACGATAAAGCAAAGGGGCATTTAAGGCATGGCTATGGCGTTCGGTTGTACAACAAGACACTCAAAGGAGTTGGCGGTTCAGTTTGTCCGGAAAGTAAAGTTACATTTTGGTTTAATACTGTTTTTCGTTAGCCAATGTTAGCATCCCAATTAATATCACTTAGCTAGCTAGATTACTCCTCCCTCTTGTCTAAAATCGTCACATCCGCAACCAAGATGTCTGCGCCCATAACGGCAAATTCGATGACCCAAACCAGATCTTAAATTGACCCAAACCAGAACGTAAATTATTTGCATGGTTGAACAGCAGATTAGTTTGACACCCCAACATTTTCATGCTGGAGGAATACATAAATCGGTATACTGTATACAGATATATATGAGTTAATAAAATAACGAAATTTGGCATCTTTGTGATGTAAGGCAAAGTTTTTTTAAAGATATTGTACAACTTTTATGTCAAATTTTGTTTCAATGTAGGACGAGGATGAAACAACTTATGATGAAATAAGTTATATAAAAAAATGTCTAACTGACCCCAAACCTGATTTACACAGCAGCAGTTTAATATCCCTGTTTTCTCTTTCTACTCTTTCCTTCACTGTCTCCTGTGTCCTGCTGAGCGTCTGTGTCTGTCTCTCTAACAGCCTTGTAACGACTCCACAGGGGGAAATAGACTGCTTCATTTTCAATTAGACACAGACTCACATTAAGGTTGCATTTTACCGAGAGGAGGAACAATGCAGCCTTAAGACAGGATTATGCTGATTATGCATTCTACACAAACATAGACACACACCCACCCACACAAAGGCATGCACTCCTCTTTTTCTCCCCCACACACACGCACACACACAGCCACACACACAGCCACACACACACACACACACACACACACACACACACACACACACACACACACACACACACACACACACACACACACACACACACACACACACACACACACACACACACACACACACAAACACACAATTCATGAAATGACCAAACTGGTCTGTGACTGAATACATAATAGAATGATTTCTCAGTGACATTTTCTCAGGTTGGTTTCATTAGCATAGCCTAGGGCAGAATGTTTTAGATAGGAACTTAATTAATTACATGGAGAGAAGAGGACAATTTAGTTAATTGTTTCAGGGTTGAATTATGTATGTAGAACACCTATTGATTTTTGCTCAGTAAGAATGTCTAATTGTAACTGTGGAGTAATTATGGATAAGGAGAATCCAGTGAAGACATGCACATATGCCAAATTAGCACAATATAACCATCTTTTTCATTTGACATGACATTGTGACCACTTTTTTATTTTTGCAGGACAGTTCATTAACATGTTGTCAATTTTTTTTTAAAGGAGCTTTACCTGCCATCAGTGTTTACCCAGTTTTCCTTAATACTAAACGACTGCACCTACGCATAGAAACACACTTATACCCAGATAAATAAAGAAACATGATACGGTTATTTTACCAGCAGCATTGGGGCTCTCCATTTTCACATGCACTCACACTCTGTCTATGTATTCACTACCTATTATTTTACACTCCTTCTTTCTCTATTCACCCGATTATGATGGCCCGCAGTGTAAATGTCAAGAAGATCCCTTCCCAGTCTCCAACCATCCAGCTGGTTATCAGTGGGGTATGTGTTTGTGAGAGAAAGAAACAGTGAGCAGCCAGAGCCAATGCAAGGTTACTTGTCCACCCGAGGGAGAGAAACAAGCACCCAATGAGTGTTTGGATAGGAATCACTTTGTTTTTCCTAGTAGGAGAAAAAATCGTTAGTGAAGGAGAGGGAGACGGAGAGATGAGGTTTTAGGAATGTCCTGCGCGCGGCAGCAGAGATACAGCCTGTGTCTCCACGTCAGCACTGTGGCCACCGGTGCTGCTGCCATGTCCACACGCACACGAGCACACACGTATGTGCTCGTGGACTCATACACGCACGCTGTGCTTGACACAGTTGCTCTGCCTGTCTGAGTGACTCATCATTTAAGATAGCGACGGAGAGAAACTGGATTCTGTCAAGTGATGGGGGAGCAAATGATATAAGACAAAGGGTGTACATTTCCAAACAGTGCAGACACATTTACAGTTTTAAAATACTAAAATATATTTTCTTGCATTGCTATTTAACGTGCACACTAAACACACATGCATGCACTCACAAACACACACACGCACACACACACACACACACACACGCACACACGCACACACGCACACACGCACACACGCACACACGCACACACAAACCCTATATGGCCTTAAGAACACCTGCATTGCTGACAGCTGACATTAACATGATAAATACACAAGGCTCATTTTGACAAAGTAAATATGCAGTACGGTAATTAATGGAAATGGGGAGGAAAACACTGAATGTTTGAACATGACTAGAATAATTTGACACTGTTGGTGCACCATGCTAATACATTATAGATGGACATCTGTGTCTTTCATTTGCATGTTCAGGTTGTATTTCAAAACACATTTTGTCGCAATGCCCAAAGGATGCTTTAATGAGTCTACAGGGAATATTACCATTAACATGAAGTGCTTTGTGGGCCCCAGTGTAGTGCAGTCACTGCCTTGCATTACAGCTGTCATTGTGGCCTGGTGTTCAAACCCTAGTCGTGGAAGACTGACTGAGTTCAAGAGTAAATCAGAAGGCAGCTTGTATTTCCTCAGGGCTGCCAAATGTTTTCTGGTGGATTCTGGACAGGGCTGAATTATTTGATTGTGCTTTAGTGGTGCCTTATCATGGTTCAGGTGCCTGAAAGTTAAATTACTTGGCTGGCAGGCAAGAACATCATTCTCCTAGCAATGAAACCTAGTAAGCTAATAAAGGACCTTGTAGTTTTACCATATGAAAGTTGGTGTTTTAAGTTGAAAACGTCATGCCAGATTGATGCGTAATAATACATACATCAATTAATTCATGCATGAATTAATGACAATTCATGTACCCTTACCAAAGTGTTACCAAGTTACCAGTGTGGTTATTCTTACCAACAACACACACGCACAGATGTATTCTCATTTGATAGAGCAGTGACTGACACACACACACACACACACACACACACACACACACACACACACACACACACACACACA
>JACXGM010005891.1:0-34021 GCA_016801145.1 Umbra pygmaea
ACAATATGATCATTACTTAGACAAACAAATGTATTCTTATAATATCGACCGGCACAGCCAAAAGAGGACTGACCACCCCTGATAGTCTGGCTCCTCTCTAGGTTTCTTCTTAGGGTTGTACCCTACTAGGGAGATTTTCCTAGCCACTGTGCATCAACCTGTTGTTGCTTGCTCTATGGGGTTTCAGGCCGGGTGTCTGCAATTTTTATCCTAATTTTGTCTTTTTTAAATCAGAATGTGTTGTGTAAATTTAAACAATAACAGTAGATATAGACATAAATAGCAAAATAGTGTTAAATTAAATGGCACACTGGGCGGGTTTTCCACCTGTCCTCCCCAAATATTTTAGTCACCAGCCGCCACTGGTAGCTGCAGACTCCACCTTAATCCTAGCAGTTCCACTAACATCAAACTTCAAGGTATCAGGGGTTTTAGGTCAGCCTGGCACAAAGTTTACCTTTTGGCCTCTGGAAAGGTCATACTTTGACCTATAGTGAAGTGTCTTATTTTGGACTCTTAGCAGACACATGGATCCATCATGGATTAATTAAATCCAACATCCTGGGTCATTGAATTTTATGTTTTATTAAATATGTATCCCAAAAAAACTAATGAACATATGGATATTTTGTTGTTTTTTGTGTAAAGGCATTTTAATTAATTTTGTCAAGTCCCATCTAAAAAATGGGACCATCTAAAAAACATGACCGACTTTGAGGCGCCATAGCTCTGGCTGTGTTTAACCCACAGGGATGAGCCACCACTCATCTGATTGCCCTCTTTCCAACGGTACCATGCATGTATGGATCGTGAGATAATCACGCTTGATGCTCTAGATCGTCGAGAGACTGAAGGGTACACAAAACGTTAGTTTGAATGAATCGTACCCAATGTTTCTGGTTGGACTTGGACCTCTGCTGTCGTGTCTGGCTTTGGCACATGCATTCTGTTAGCCTGGCTTCAGAAAGGTACTAACATATCAAACTTACAAAAAGACACAGTTCTTTTTAGTTTTTAGGTTTTCAGCAGTGAAAAATCTGTTACGGGCAGGCGGCAGCTGCAGGCATTAGACAGCTTTTTTGAACTAGAGTCCGTGGAGAAGCAAAGTTCTTATAGGATGGGCCGACTGCCTGCTTGCCTTTATGTAATTTCTCAAGAGATAGTGTAGTTTATGCAACGTTACATTACAAAATCTCTCTGACACTGACGCTTTCTCTGTCAGTGGTTAGGTACCGGCTACATGCGAGAAGTAGCGGTACGCAAGAAAAAGTGAAGGTATGCTTAACAGTAAAATGTAGAAGTGCGAGTACTGCGTACCGGTGAGTACCGCCCCATTTCGAGCACGGAAAATAGCTATCTGCAACTAAACAGCAAAAAGTTTAAATATTACTTAACAAAACAGCATTCTGGTAAGCAGTAAATACACATAGAGCAAGAAGCAACAGAATATAATGAGACAGAACGAACACAGGGACAAAATGCAATAGTTAATGAACAAATGAATGACAGCTGGTAATGGTAAAACACAAATGAGACAGGTTGTTGGTGGATGATTATGTAATGTAATTGTCCTGGATAAGCGGCACATGTAACACATTAGTTAATCAAGGGAAATTACACCCCTCTGCCCAACATTCTGAATTTAGCAAAACACTGGCTCAACTGTCAGCCTTTGAAAGTGTGTGTGTGTGTGTTTGAGTCAGAAGAAGTGCTGGTTTTGTGCGTGTTTTCCCTTAAAACTGTCAGCTTTTGAAAGTAGTAACAGTAATGTTTTATCCCACAGCAACACAATGGTTGGTTTCACAGAGCAATAGTTCACCCTAACATCTAATCTATCAAAGACAGAACTAGAAAACCTGTTATTGGGTCCCTGCGCACACACTCCTGCACACCTCTTCCCCCTTGTGAAGCAGTGGGACAGTCTAGTTGCCTTGTTTAATGGAGGTAGCAGGCTCGCCTGCCCACTGAGACACAGGCTACTGTAATTACAGAAGCAGGGAGCCCGTGGCACGCACACACATACTCAAAAACACACAATTTTATCTGTATGTCGATATCGACGGTGGCAATTCTCCTAGTGGGTGGGGGGGTGAGGAATATGAGCGATTAGTATTGTGTCACTTCATGTTGCTGTGGAGACCGAAGCAAGAGGTAAACGCTGCAGCAAGTGGGATATGTGTGTTGGCAGTGGTTTAGCGTTATCCCAGCTGCATGTTCATCTCCCAGGGTGCATAATGTGCAAGTCTTTTGAAAGATGTTTACTCCTAGACGATCATGCCTGGCAGACTGGTTTGCAGTTGACTGTCAGAGAGCTGGTTTGGTGGATACCACCATTGAGGTTCCCCCATTGCAGTATATGTCATGGTGTTTTCCCCCAAAATCAAATACTTGCTTGGCCTCACACTCTCAGAAAAAAAGTACAAAACAGTACCTTTAAGGTACAAAAGCTTGGCACTGGGGTGGTACCCTCAAAGTTACATTTTTGTACCTTTAGTTACAGCTTGCATAATTGTACCTTCAAGGTGTATTATTCTACCTTCAAGGAACATTTTTGTACTTTAAGGGAACATTTGCTATGTTTGCACCTTAGAGAACAAAAATGGACCTGCGTTGTACTTCTTTTTCTGACAGTGCATGTCACATGACATCAGTTACAGTGGGCTGCAAACAGGAAAGCACAGCAGCAGAAGCTAAGAACAAGCAAGGAAGACGTACTGTACACATTTTGTTTACTATGATGGCTACCTGTTTGATGGCAAGGTGCAGCCGGACATAGCAGGCAAGCAAGCACCCAAGATAATCACAGTTGGCATTAGGCGCACCGCATCCTGTGGTTGAAACAACCACTGGCACACACACACAAACGTATATGCGTGATGCAATAATTAATACAGGGTAGGAACGTTGAAAATCATATGGAGAGCAATAAAGAGGAGCAGAGTGGGGATGAAAGACGAAAGGAGAAGAGGAGAGAGATGAGTGGAAAGGAAGGGAGAAGACATCTGAGGAGAGGAGAAGGAGCTCATTATCATAATGGCATGATAATGCTGTGCTGAAAGGCAGGGACCAGGCCTCATCGCTAAAGCAATTGAGCCTACTGTGTGTTACATTTGCATGTCGGAGTGAACATGGGTGTGTGTGTGCTTGCGTGCTCCCTTCCTTGGTCTCTCCCTATTTCATGCAGTGACCCACCTTTTCCTCTGTGAATCTCATAGCCTTTCAGCATCCTGTCCTCTGCTCAGCCACTTGCCCCTTGAACATTCCAAATGTACAGTAGTGTATGTCGTGCTGTGCTGTTCTATGTGTGCATTTGCATAATATGGGTTGGAGAGAGACAGTGTCTGTATGTTTGTTCTGACATTTCATGAAAATATATTAACATGGTAAAAAGTCAGGACAAAAGGCTATTTGTCAGGTTATTTATTTGTTCCTTTACTTTGGACTACCCTGGAAACTACGACTGGACTGGGGTATTTTCCCGAAACAAGAAAGCAGCGCTAAAGAATAGAATTGTGATAAGCTCTTAAAATGATGTTATTAATACAATATTTATGTGATGGTTAAGTTTGAATGTAGTGTAATCTTGTTACATCATAGATAATTTGACTCAGACAAAAGAGAGGGAAAATATGTGTGTGCGATGTGAGAGAACGAGAGAATGTATTTTGTGAATATTTATGATAAAATTATATTCCTGTTATGTTTAGAAATTGACATATTTTATGCATCTAAAATAATATTAACTTTGCCCCTGGTTTATTTTAAGCTTATTGCTAGATGCATTGTGGAGGAATACAAAGAGGAAGCAGAATTAGGAACACAACTCCGTATTGGAATGATTATGGCTTCGTATAATGAAATCATCAACATGTTTAATTTTTTCCTCCAGGTTTGGAAAAATGCCAAGTATTTAGCAATTAAACATTTCCTACCATTAAACATGTATTTTTCTTCCTTGGAAAGAGGTTTCCTTAGCCTCAGTACCATAAGGAAATTATGCCATTAGAGCAAGGAGCTATCAACTTAATAACACTGTTAATATGGTCTGCTCCAACTTTTAATTACAAATTAGGTTGAATATGCTGTGCATACAAACGAGAAAATGGCATACATTAAACAAAGTACAAATTATTATTATTTTATCATAGGGAATATTTTAGTGTTTTTGTTTTCAATAAATATCTTAAATATTTCAGTTATATGTGGCCCCAAATTCTTGCAGGTGAAAATGGCAAAATTGTCAAAATGCCTTTGGTTGTCTTCCATGAACTGCACATTTGAGATCTCCCTAGAGTGGCTCAATTATATTAAGGTCATGCGACTGTGATGGGCACTCCAGAACTTTCACATTTTTCTGCTGTAACCACTGGAGTGTCAACTTGGCCTTGTGCTTAGGGTTATTGTCGTGCTGGAAAGTCCAAGAGTGTCCCATGCGCAGCTTTCATGCAGAAGAATGCAAATTGTCTGCCAGTATTGTTCGATAACATTCTGCATTCATCTTGCCATCAATTTTCACAAGGTTCCCTGTGCCTTTAGAGCTCACACAACCCCAAAACATCAGCGAGCCACCACCATGCTTTACAGTGTGGATGGTATTCTTCTCACTATGAGCCTTATTGACCCCTTTCCAAATGGTTGTGAGCATAAAGCTCTATTTTGGTCTCGTCACTCTAAATCACAGTGTGCCAGAAGCTGCGAGGAGTGTCAAGGTGTTGTCAGGCATATTGTAACCAGGCTTTTTTTGTGGCACTGGCCTCAGTAAAGGCTTCTTTCTGGCAACTCGACCATGCAGCTAATTTTTGTTCAAGTATCTTTGTATTCTGCTCCTTGAAACAACCACAATGTCTTTTTCCAGAGCAGCCTTTGTATGAACTGCACGTTTGAGATCTCCCCAGAGTGGCTCTAGGATATTAAGGTCAAGAGACTGTGATGGCCATTCCAGAACCTTCAACTTTTTCTGCTGTAACCACTGAAAAAAACACCAAAATACAGTGTGCCTGAAGCGATGAAGCGTGTCAAGGTGTTGTTAGGCTTATCGTAACCAGGTTTTTTTGGTACTTGGGCAGTAAATGCTTCTTTCTGGCAACTCGACCATGCAGCTCATTTTTCATCGTATTGTGCATCGTAAGTATCATCGTATTGTTCTTGAAACAACCACAACGTCTTTTTCCAGAGCAGCCTTTATGTCTCCCAAGGTTACCTGTGGGGTTTTCTTTGTATCCTGAAAAATTATTTGGTAGTTTTGGCTGAAATTTTTCTTGGTCTACCTGACCTTGGCTTGGTATCAAGAGATCCCCAAACTGTCCACTTTTTAAAAGTGATTGAACAGAACTGACATTTGCAAATCTTTTCCAACATTATGCAGTTCCAGTACCTTATTACATAGGTCTTTTGAAAGTAATTTTCTCCTCCTTATGGCTCAGTATTTAGCCTGCTCAGTGCATCCAGGTGAGAGCTTACAAACTCATTGACTATTTCTACACAGACACTAATTGCAATTTAAAATGCCACAGGTGTGGGAAATTAATCTTTAATTGCCATTTTAAACGAGCCCTAAATCACATGAAATACATTCTGAGGGAACTATTTTGTAAAACCGACATATGTGAAATATGAACGTAAGAGAGGGTCAATTACGTTTGTAGGGAACTAAATTGAACACTCGAATAACGTTAAATATGAACATATGAAGATCATGACGTAGCATGTAAATAGCGTAGTTTTTGCTAGGGTTGTTCGCGAGTTCAAATCCAGACCGGCACTTTGTGTGTGTTTCGTTATACATTGCTTGCGTCATGCAGACACGCGATTATCGGTTTTTGTAATGTTACCCCTAACCTTAATTCTAACCTTAACCTCAGTAACGTCATATCTAACCTTAACCGTTATTAACCTAATGCCTTACCTTAACATTTAGTATCCTCATACCTAACCTTAACTGTGAAGGTTGCAATATAATTTTGAACGCTATGGAACGTGTGGAATGTTCTCGCATAAATCCGCTAAACGAAATGTACCGGAGCAACGTAATTGAAGTACAAATATAGCCTAATAACGAAACGTGCAGTTCAAACGTAAAAAAAACTAAATATGTTGGCATATAACGTAATTCTGGTTTTTAAAATAGTTTCCTGAGAACGTAATTTGGGAGAAATTCTGAGATGTACGGTTGTTTTAAACTGTGTGCCACCTTTAAGGGTATCTAAACTTTTGATCAGGGCCATTTGGGGGATTTCCGTTATCAGTATAGTTTACAAAGGAGCCAAACAACTGTGCGATAATTAATGGCTTCATATGATCACTATCCGTATATAACAGTCATATTTTTTTGCAGACATACAACAGACATATTGTCAAAATCAATGCTGAAATTTCACATTTTCTGGCAGGGTATAAAATCTTATGAGCACAACTTTACATTTAGAGATGATCAAAAACATGTGTAGACACAAGCAAACTCATTAATGACATGATTGAAAGGGTGCTGACATTTTAGTCTGACACAGCTTTTGTTGTGACAACCACTGTGTAACCTCACCTTTTCCTTTAATAACAATTATTAAGCTTTTCGGGCACTGAAGAACATTCACGCAAATGATCGTTATTTCACAAAGTTGTGTCAAGGGTTTTAATCTGCACAGACTCTTATAGCCTATTGATGTAGCAATAGGGAGAGGGCGTTGGACTGGGGATAAATCCAATACTGATTACCAGGGCCCAAGGGGAGAGAGGGCCCTTGAAATGTCTGGAATATATTTTATATATATAACCTGGGAGCCCAGAAACTTGTGCTATGCCCCTGAATAGGGAAATAATTAATTTAAGTAATTTCAATATAAGGGTGTACAATAACAAAATGTGGAAAAAGTGAAGGGCTGTCAATACTTTCCGGATTCACTGTACATACATTTATCCAATACACCATTACATGGGAAAAGTTAATAACGATGTTTTGTTTTTCCATGAAATGTTTACATACAATCTACTTGATGTTGTTGTTGATACTATTACTGTAACTTTGTCCCCAGGCTCTATTGTGAAGCCAATAGGGCGAAAGAGTCTGGAAACGAGATTACTGTTCTAGAAAGGCCGACATCACAAGTATAGGCAAACCAGAAGCATCATGCACCTATTTTTTTAAGGGGGCAGAGTGTGCACAACACACAGAAACAGGTGCCCACAAATACTGATATTAAAAGGAAAATCAACTTGGCTCAAAAATCTGAGGGGTCCCGTGCTCTCATTAGCAGACTGCAAGATTCGATGAAAGTGCATTTACACCTCAGACAGGCACGCAGGAGCACTGAATACTGCTTAACACCAGTATTTCGGTTTAAAGAGTGACCTACATGTTCTGTTCATATTTTCTGCAGTGGGAATTAGCCTTAACTCAGCAAAAGGATTCTAATTGGGAACTGTAAAATTGTAAAATAATTCACTGTTGTTAATGTTAGCTGACAAGCTAACAACCTGGCAAGCTTTCCATTATAAACAGGTTGGGAAAGATTTGATCAGGTAACATTAGGAAAAGTTTATCAACTGCATCTTAATACTCTTAACCCATTCTCCAGGATTGTTGCTGCTTTTGTAAAAATCCTATTTCAAATGCAGTTGCTGATTGCATATGTGTGTAATGGACTCTCTTTAGCTGGAAATATTCTGTTCTACAAAACACAGGGAGGATGATTTCAGGATAACTAATTTTCCTGGTCTTTGTCAAAGTTATCACCAACCGCTTTTGCTGTGAAATGGCACACAGGGTTCAGTTCATGATTTAGTCTGCAGTTCATACACTCCTGTGAATTCTCTAAAGCAACAGTACCCATACTTGCAATAGTGAATCAGTTTGTTTGAGCTGACAAAATAATATCCATCACTGTCTTAGTTTGTCAATTGAAATATTTTGCTGAACTATGGATGAGATTTCCTTATTTTGTCTGGCTAATAGCCTCCTTATGTACACCAGGAAGTCAAAGATCCGGTTGTAATTAGTCTGTCATAGTTGGCAAGTGGTTAAGATGTTTTGACAAACTGACATTCTGTAAAGAAAAAATACTAGCAATAATTTTTCTTTCAGCTACAGAAACGGTACTACAAAAAGTCCAGAAGGTGGAGTGTCTACAATTGAAAATGTAACTGTATCCCAGACCTTCAGTGAGCAGTGTTGATGAGAGACTGGGCTCTGGATCCAGTTTACCAAGGAGGAAGACCCTGAGACCAGGTATGTTTCTAAAGTATAATGTGTTTAAAGCAACGTGTTAAAGTAATATCTAATCCTCTGCATTCTCTATTGTTCTCTTCTGTATTTCTTAGGACATGGCCTGAAGAACAGCTTCAAGAAACAGGATTCTCCCACTGCATTTAACAAGCCGAGGCATGGGAGAGGACCTGAAATCTGGTTTCTAGACTTGGAGACTGTTGTAAGATTGGTGATTGTATATTTCTGAGCTTTTTGTTTAATAAAGAAACCTATTTGAGAAAGTTGTGAATTATTGAATTAGCGCTGAAATCATTATTGCACTTTTGTAATTCTGAATATTTACTATACTACACTTTCCTGAGTCATCTGTGCAACTTCAAATTGAGATTTATGGTAGAGCCCATTTTATATCAGCAGATGTCACAAAGTGCATGTACAGTTACCCAGCCTAGAAACACATAAGGCAAACAACAAAACGTTGATGCACAGTAGCTAGAACCATAGCGACCATATTCTGAGGGTAGCCAGTCTTCTTCTGGCTGTGGGTAAAAATACCTGGCCAATTAGATATCAGGTAATGTAATGGTAGATCTAAATTTGGCAAATTATTCAATACATCATAAATACAATGGAATAACAGGTGTGCAAAATGCTTTCCTGATGAATTTTTTCATTCCTGAAATGCATAGTGTTTTACGTTTATGAAAAAAACATTTATGCATGGATCTATGCTGCCTTATAGCAACAATTCAGGCTGTTGGTGGTGGTGTATTGGTATGGGGAATATTTTCTTGGCACACTTTGCATCCCATAGTACCAATTGAGCATTATTTAAATACCACACCCTACCTGAGTACTGTTGCTGACCATGTCCATCCCTTTATGACCACAGTGTACACATCGAATGATTACTTCCAGCAGGATAATGCACCATGTCACAAAGCTCACATTTCTAACTGGTTTTACAAAATGTTCACTGTACTCAAATGGTCTCCACAGTCACCAGATCTCAATCTAATCAAGCACCTTTGGGATGTGGTGGAACAGGAAGTTTACATTATGGATATGCAGTTGACAAATTTGCAGTAACTACATGATGGAATAACGTCAATATGGACCAATATCTTTGAGGAATGTTTTCAGCAGTTGTTAAATCTGTGCCACAAAGAATTAAAGCAGTTCTCAAGGCAATAGGGAGTCCAACCCGGGACTTGCAAGGTGTACTGCACCTAATGAATAGGCCAGTGAGTGTACATACTGCAGGTACAGTATTAATAATATGTACGTGCAGTTAGGCAATCTTTCGGGATTTCTATAATCAGCTTGTGTGAACATTTTAAGGCAAAATGCACTGTAATTAACTGCTGGCTTGATTGTGCTTACCAATCTTAGTCTGCAACAATACTTTATACACTCACCTAAAGGATTATTAGGAACACCCGTTCAATTTCTCATTAATGCAATTATCTGCTGAACCAATCACATGGCAGTTGCTTCAATGCATTTAGGGGTGTGGTCAAGGTCAAGACAATCTCCTGAACTCCAAACTGGGAAGGAAAGGTGATCAAAAAACAATTTTGAGCGTGGCATGGTTGTTGGTGCCAGACAGGCCGGTCGGATTATTTCACAATCTGCTCAGTTACTGGGATTTTCACGCACAACCATTTCTAGGGTTTACAAAGAATGGTGTGAAAAGGGAAAAACATTCAGTATGCAGCAGTCCTGTGGACGAAAATGCCTTGTTGATGCTAGAGGTCAGAGGAAATAAGGCCGACTGCTTCAAGCTGATAGAAAAGCAACTTTGACTGAAATAACCACTCGTTACAACCGAGGTATGCAGCAAAAAAAGCCACAACACGCACAACCTTGAGGCAGATGGGCTACAACAGCAGAAGACCCCACCGGGTACCACTCATCTCCAATACAAATAGGAAAAAGAGGCTACAATTTGCAAGAGCTCACCAAATTTAGACAGTCGAAGACTGGAAAAAAATGTTGCCTGTTCTGATGACTCTCGATTTCTGTTGAGACATTCAGATGGTAGAGTCAGAATTTGGCATAAACAGAATGAGAACATGGATCCATCATGCCTTGTTACCACTGTGCAGGCTGGTTGTGTAATGGTGTGGGGGAGGTTTTCTTCGCACACTTTAGGCCCCTTAGTGCCAATTGGGCATCGTTTAAATGCCACGGCCTACCTGAGCATTGTTTCTGACCATGTCCATCCCTTTATGGCCACCATGTACCCATCCTCTGATGGCTACTTCCAGCAGGATAATGCACCATGTCACAAAGCTTGAATAGTTTCAAATTGGTTTCTTGAACATGACAATGAGTTTACTCTACTGAAATGGCCCCCACAGTCACCAGATCTCAACCCAATAGATCATCTTTGGGATGTGGTGGAACGGGAGCTTTGTGCCCTGGATGTGCATCCCACAAATCTCCATCAACTGCAAGATGCTATCCTATTAATATGGGCCAACATTTCTAAAGAATGCTTTCAGCACCTTGTTGAATCAATGCCACATAGAATTAAGGCAGTTCTGAAGGCGAAAGGGGGTCAAACACAGTATTAACATGGTGTTCCTAATAATCCTTTAGGTGAGTGTAATGGTGAGGCCGGAACAACAGGCTTTCCAGTCATTGATGTAAACCTATGATGAAGAAAAGACTGGGCAGAGATTTAAAGTTTAGAACTTTTTGCTCAAATGATGCATCATTATCATGGACAATTTCAAAATCTAGTGGTCACTTGTTGTGCCAAGCAGGTACTATGAGGAATTAAATGCATTAGAAACTAAATTTATAGCTACAAGCCAGGCTCACTAGCTATATTCTAAATATTAAATAGCCACTGCATCTATGAGATCACTAACAATAGCTAGCTAGCTTACTTATATGGTTGAACACAACAAACACAAATTACTTGACAAAATTAATCAGTTTTAATCTCAGGGCTAAATTTATCAAGCCGTTTGCGCCTGTTTCCACGCGCTAATTGGTCGCAGAGACGGACGTAACCGATGCGGCCTATTTACAAACCGGGCGCACTTGGGTAATATCGCAGATTGCCTGCCACATGAGCGACCAGAGACAAATTGCGCTAGTGTTAGTAAATTCGGCCCTCAGTCTTTTAGCTAGATAAGTACAGTTTTTTTTTATGTGTACTACTATATTTAAAATAAACAATAAACATGAACACATTGTCTGTATCCCTTTAAAAGTAATTATTTTGGTCTGTCCCGCCTCAGGGACATTGAACTTCTACATTAAATATATTTAATAACATCTTCTTGTAATGTAGCAATTGTAATATACTGTTGTTCAGTTACATATATTTGAACATTTACAAGTGATATCATTAAATTCATATTTTTTTATTTCATTAAAAATCAGTATTAATCCTTGTCCCACACTGTACGTGCAACCCTGTTACCAAAACATGATCACCCCTATATGGATAGAAATATAAGAATAGAAAATTCCATAAATCATATATTAACAAGAAGTTGCATCATCAAGATATTTTCTAGACCATGACCAAGCAAAAAGTAAGTACCCAAATTTCATTTTCTCTGTTTTCACAGAAATGTTAGAGTTAGCTGCTTTAGTCAACCTCAAGGATGCAACCCTGTTACCAATATTTTAGTTAGAAAATCTATATCAATATAGTTTTACTTTAATTTATGGAAGATGTATGCTTGTCAATAGCTAGCATGCAACATGTGCTCCCGATCTAGCTAACCCCTCCTGAGTAATAGCTTCCTTTAGGCTAAATCTGCAACTCTGTTACTTGCGGACAAGTGCAACCCTGTTACTTTTTGGATTGAATATTTCAATTGAATATTGAAATTAACAACCTGAGGTGGGAAAATAACATTTTCTTACGGTTTAAAATCTTCTTTCTATATGCCTTTTTGAAATAAACAAAAAAGTTCCAAACCCAATTTCAACTCTATTTGTGGAATGACACTTTTACTAGCCAACATTAACATGGAGTTTAGGCCACAGACATGAACAATGGCTAAAACAGTCTAACTTCTTAAATAGGTTACAGTAGTTGCATTGCTAGCGACCACTAATCAGTGACATTTTATAGCCAAATAAAACTAGCTAACTAACCATTGTTTATTTTAGTCAACTACGATGGCTGTAAAAGCTAATGTTAGCTATCATAGCTAATGTTGGCTAGGCAGCCAAAGTTCACACAATCGTAAGTTAAAATTGCTACCTAGGAGGATACATTATGGTGCAAGTCTTACCATCTTAGCAGATAAAATTACAACTGGATCATGTTTGTATCCAGTGGTTAAATTGGGCCGGAGCCCTCCGGGGCTCAGCTCCGGCACATAAGCCTGCTCGGATGTGCCTGCTTGCAGTCAGTTGCCTACTGGAAATATGTCACATAAAATTTGATGAAAGTGATGCTTTTGAAACATGATATTTCTGACAATAAATGAAAGATTATTTAAATGGCATCTCTATTTAGTCTCGGCGGAGCTACGGCCGTATTCTTGTTCAGCTGCTTAATCTTGTTGTCAGTTGACCATTGCACCGCTCGCGCATTTCGCATCAAGGTCATTTTTATGCTACGTTCAGACTGAATGCTAATTGAGCTTGAAATTCACTTCTATTGCGTCTAGTTGGACGCTTGAACAATTAGAATCCACTCCCTTGTCCAAAGCGAATAGGACGCACGAATAAAGCGAGTGTTTAAAGTGAAATAGACGTGCATTCAAGGCAGAATTGAGGTGTTGGTAGGGGAGAGAGGCACCTGCTCAGCGACGGTGCCAGGCATTTCCCCCAATGAGCAGTCACGTGCACACATAGACATCAAAGGGGGCTTGAGCACCTGCCCTTTTTATTCCTGGAGAGAAAGTGCCCTTTTTTTCCGGGTTGCTTTTTTTATTTTTGAAAAAATAATATATATTCCTGTCTGTGCACAGCTTCCCTGTCAAACAAATATTTTTATTGAATAGTGTATCTAAATATCAGGTCAGGAGTTCTGAAGCGTTGTAGTAGTAGGGAGAAGTAAGTTTGTGTGAGATGAACATGGTTCAAAAAAATGTTTCAAAAACACCCCGGACCCCGAGCCCCCCCACATAACAAATCCGAATTTAAACCCTGTTTGTATCATATCAGCTACCTCCTCCATGAAGGCAAATCCAAGGTTAATGTTGACTTGCTCCTGGCGCCAGTGCCGATTTTGCCTGCCTGCTTTAAAAAGTTAATGTTTTGGCTTAGATGGAGAGGTCTCCGTCGGATCACATTCTTTTGCTACCCAAACATACTGTAACAAGAAGAATGGTAATAAACATAGCCAACATATAGTAGCTGCTAAAAACAGCTAACCAAGCTGCTTGTCTTTTCCGTCATGATGTAACATTGTTTCCTAAAATAGAAGTAGCAACATCTCCAGAAAGATAAATAGAATAGAAAAAGTCTCTGGAAAGATTAAAAAAATAAAATCTCTGGATCCATGTCACTTGCTGTGCGCCACTGAATATCTACCGGTAAAGCTCAACCCGATCAATGTGAATTAATACCGGCTCAATCAGGCAACAGAGAGCTGCAATTTATGTACTGCTACAACATGTTGAACGACTCATTTGAGCATTTCAACATGGTAGAAAGGCAACAAAAATACATATTGCAGCTTTAAGCTGATATTTAAGTTATTCACATGTCCACAGTGCATTTTTACATTACACAACAAAGATCTGCATGAAAATGTTGTCAGTAGAAAGCATTTTCTAAACCCACATCACAAACCTCAGCCTCCCCTGTAAAGTTTTGGAACAATGTGCTTTGGACTGATTTAACTGTTTTGCCATAACAGCATTACAAGAAAAGAACACCATGCCATCTGTTAAGCACAGGGTGAATCCATTATGCTTTGGGGTTGCGTGGCAGCCAGTAGAATGGGTAATATTATGAGGTTGGATGAGAGAATGGATTCAACAAAAAATGAAATAATTCTAAAAGGTAATGTACGACAGTCTGTCGGGATACTGATCCTGAAAATAGTTTGTATATTTCAACAAGACACTGATCCAAAACATACCTCGAAGTCAACCATAAGCTAAGCTTATGTTGTATGCAAAAGTTTAGGCACCCCTGACAATTTCCATGATTTTCATTCATGAATAATTGGGTGTTTGAATCAGCAATTTCATTTTCATCTATCAAATAACTGAAGGACACAGTAATATTTTGGTAGTCAAATTAGGTTTATTGGATGAAAAGTAAATGTGCAATATGCATAAAAAAGAGATTAGACAGGTGTATACATTTTGACACCCCAACAGAAATATCACATCAATATTTAGTTGAGCCTCCTTTAGCAGAAATAACAGCCTCTTGACACTTCCTATAGCCTGTAATGAGTGTCTGGATTCTGGATGAAGGTATTTTCGACCATTCCTCTTTGCAAAACATATCCAGTTCAGTTAGGTTTGATGGTTGTCGAGCATGGACAGCCCGCTTCAAATCTCCCCACAGATTTTCAATGATATTCAGGTCTGGGGACTGGGATGGCCATTTCAGAACATTGTACTTGAACTTGTTCCTCTGCATAAATTCCAGAGTAGATTTTGAGCAGTGTTTTGGGTTGTTATCTTGTTGAAATATCCAGCGCCGGCATAACTTCAACTTTGTGACTGATTCCTCTAAATTACTCTCAAGTATCTGCTGATATTGAGTGGAATCCATGCAACCCTCAACTTTAACAAGATTCCCAGTACCGGCACTAACCACACAGCCACACAGTATGAAGGAACCTCCACCAAATTTTACTGTGGGTAGCAAATGTTTGTCCTGGAATGCTGTGTTCTTTTGCTGCCCCTGGTTATGACCAAATAACTCCATCTTTGTTTCATCAGTCCAGAGCACCTTCTTCCAAAATTAAGATGGCTTGTCCAAATCTGTGTTTGCTTACCTTGAGCGACTCTGTTTGTGGCGTGTGTGCAGAAAAGGCTTCTTCCACATCACTCTCCCGTAAAGCTTCTCCTTGTGCAAAGTGCGCTGAATTGTTGAATGATACACAATGACACCATCTGCAGCAAGATGATGTTGTAGGTCATTGGAGGTGGTCTCTGGGCTGTATTTGACCATTGTCACCATCCTTCGCCTTTGCCTCTCCAATATTTTACTTGACCTGCCACTTCTGGTCTTAACAAGAACTGTGCCTGTGGTCTTAAATTTCCTTACTATGTTCCACACAGTGGACACTGACAGCTTAAATCTCTGCGATAGCTTTTTGTAGCCTTCCCCTAAACCATAATGTTGAACAATCTTTGTTTTCTGGTATTTTGAGAGTTGTTTTGATGCCCCCATGTTGCCACTCTTCAGAAGACAGTAAAAGAGAACAACAATTTGAAATTGGCCACCTTAAAAACCGTTTCTCATGATTGGATGCACCTGTCTATATAGTTCAAGGCTTAATGAGCTCACCAAACCAATTTTGTGTTCCAATTAATCTGTGCTAGGTAGTTACAGGTATTAAAATCAACATAATTGTGAGGTCCGGTAACTCACACACCTCTGGCACTGTCAATTCCACACATCCCATTCAGTCACGAATTCAGCACACATCACATTCGCAATCAACAGGATACTAAACACCTGCACTCAGTCATTATCCAGTATAAAAGCCAGCTGGTTATACAGCCTCCTTGCGAGGTATTGTTTTTCCATAGAACTACTGAGCGTTATTTCATGAGCCAGATTAACTGTGTATTGACCATTTGCCTTTCTTCTGTTTACCGAGCTGCTTCACGATTCTGTACCACTGCCTGAGATTTTCTGTGCTAAGACCGCCTGTGTTCCGACCCCTGCCAGTTGACCATTGACCCAGCTCAAGCATCTGTACCTTCAGCCCTGGGATTTTCCATGTACCAATATCTACCTGTTACTCACTCTCCGATTCCACTATTTATACCTGCCTGATTGTGTTCCTGGTTGACTGGCAACAGAAGGATTCCTATTAAATTATTATTCTTCCTATACTGTTTTTGGTCGTTACAGAATACCTCGCCATGGACTCCGCGGAGCTACATCGCCAGCTGAAACAACAAGAGGATCGCATAGAGGACCTGTGCCAGCTTCTCCAACAGGCACACGTAAATCCTCCGGTGCCAGTTGTTCAGGTACCCCTGCCAGTAAATATGATGGCTCATCTGGCCTATGTAAAGGATTTTTTATGCAGTGCCCTATGTATATACACCACCATGCAGCCCAGTTTCAAGGCGACAAACAAAAGGTGGACTTTATTATCTCCCTGTTGACCGGTAAAGCGTTAGAATGGGCTACTGCATTATGGAGTGTACAAAGCCCTGAACTGTTAAATGAACCAGCATTCACCAAATTGTTTAAAGAAGACTTTGATCACCCCGTTTCTGGAGGTAGTGTAGGGGATCGCTTATGCGAGATTAAACAGGAGAAGCGCCCCGCTGCCGGGTATACATTGGAGTTTCGTACCTTAGCAGCTGGGAGTGGGTGGAGCGAGACGGATTTGCTCACCATTTATAGAAGAGGACTGTCCCAAGAGCTGCAGACAGAATTAGCTTGTAGAGAAGACATCACCAACCTCCAGCATTTCATATCTATGTCAATCTCTATTGATAACCTCTTACTCTCTAAACGGCCAAAGAAAACTCCAGGTATGAGATTTGTTGTTCCCACTGAGGCCCGTCACCCTCGGGAGCAGGTAGAAGAGCTCATGCAATTGGGTAGATCACCCCTCATGGAGACGGAGAGGAGGCGTTGCCACCAGGACCGGCTGTGTTACTATTGCAGAGAGGGACAGCATTACCTCAGGCAGTGTCCACGCCGTCCATCACCTGCCCGAAATGATTTGGTTCCTTCTAAACTACAGGTAGGCCTGGCAACACCGTTAGAAATCGCAGCTAAGCAATGCAATGTGCCTGTGATGTTAAAGTGGGGAAACAAAAGTATTAACACATTAGGACTTGTTGATTCGGGAGCAGCAGGCACGTTTTTGGATTGCTCATTAGCACAACAATTAGGTGTGCCGTTAACTGCTTTGTCTTCTCCTCTAAGGGTTAACTCATTGGTGGACAACCTTTGAGAAAAGGCTACATTGCCCACTAAACAGAACCTTAACACTCCTGGTAGGGGTGTTACATTGTGAACAAATCCAGCTTTTGATTTTATCATCGACGCGAGAACCGTTGTTCCTCTGATACCCTTGGCTCAGCCTACATGATCCGGGGGATTCATGGAAAACCGGATAATTGACATCATCGAGTACAGAATGCCAGAGTAGGTGTTTGACAGTTCCATGTCAAGCCACGTCAGTTGAAGAATGTAGGGTTACCCCTCCTACGTACGTACCTCCTGAATACAATGATTTCGCACCTGTGTTCTCGAAGGACAGGGCCACTAAGCTACCCCTGCAACGTCCTTGGGATTGCGCAATAGACCTGAGTTTGGATGCCAACTTTCACAATGGAAGGGTGTACCCCTTATCATTACCTGAAAAGGAAGCCCTTAATGGGTACATCGATGAGTCCCTACAACAGGGATTTATAAGACCCTCTACCTCACCCGTGGCCTGCAGTTTTTTTCTTTATCGGCAAGAATGATGGAGGGTTAAGGCCTTGCATTGACTATCAACCCCTCAATGATGTTACTGTCAAACATAGGTATCCATTACCGTTGACTCCGGCCGCCCTGGAACAAGTAGGGCAAGCCGTGATTTACACTAAACTTGACTTGAGGAGTGCTTACAATCTGGTGAGAATTAAAGAGGGGGATGAGTGAAAAACGGCTTGTATCACCCATCGGGGACACAATGAATATATGGTCATGCTGTATGGATTAACCAATGCCTCCACAGTGTTCCAGTCCTTTATGAATGACATATTCCGTGACATCTTGGACGAGTTTGTAGTAATATATATAGATGACATCCTCATATATTCCAACTCCCTCTCTGAACATATTAAACATGTGAGAAGTTTTTACAGCATCTTTTGGAAAACAACCTATATGTCAAAGTCTAGAAGACTGAATTCCATGTTACTACTGTGTCATTTCTTGGATTCCTGCTTACTCCAGGAGGGGGCCATATGGATACCAATAAAGTCAAACCTGTGCGCAATTGGCCTCAACCTCGAACCGTCAAGGAGCTGCAGAGGTATTTCGGATTTGCAAATTTTTATAGACGATTTGTATGCAACTTTAGTACGGTGGCTGCCCCGCTCCATGCCATGGTCAGACAGAAGGGGCAGAGATTACAGTGGGCCGACGCAGCCATAAAGGCCTTTACCACCTCAAAGAGATGTTTCACGTCTGCACCTGTTCTTCGCCAACAAGACCCAGAGCAACCGTTCACAGTGGAGGTCGATGCTTCCAACGTAGGAGTGGGGGCAGTACTTTCCCAACGCCATGAAAAAAATACATCTACCTTATATCCCTGTGACTTCTTCTCCCGCAAACTGTCTCCGGCAAAACGAAACTATGATGTTGGAACCAGGGAGCTGTTAGCTATTAAGGGGTGTCCGGTGGAGCTATTGAATAGCTCCACCGGACACCCCGCCTGACCTGACCTACGTCCCAGCCATAGTGCGACCGCAACTGTTACAATGGTGTCATACCTCTCTAGGGACCGGACATCCCGACATCACGCGCACATGGGAACTGCTTAAGAAACGGTATTGGTGGTCGTCCATGAAGGACGACGTTTCGAATTATGTCCTGTCTTGCCCTGTGTGTGCGCAGTCTAATGGGCAAACAGAACAATTGAACCAGGAGATTAAATTTCCAGTAAATTTTTCCAGTAAATTTCTGCGTCAACAATGTGCCAATCAACACCAGGAGTGGAGCAGGTTCTTGCCATGGGTGGAATATGCACAAAATTCCCTTCTCCATTCATTGTTGTGATTGACCCCCTTTCAGTGTGTTTTAGGTCATCAGCCTCCCCTGTTCCGGTGGGACACCGACGTCAGCCCAGTAGTAGAGATAGAGGACTGGTTCACCCGCAGCTCCAGAGTATGGGATGACGCGCACCAACACCTCGGACAAGCCATGCAAAGACAAAAGAACCAGGCTGACAGGAGGAGACTAATATTCCACAAAATAGTATTTCGTTATGACGCAAACATTTTCTGTTAATTCAATGAACCTAATTTCACTACCAAATTATTAGTGTCCTTCAGTTATTTGATAGATCAAAATAAAATGCTGATCCAAACACCCAGTTATTTATAAATGAAAATCATGGAAATTGTCAGGGGTGCCTAAACCTTTGCATAGGACTGTATATTTACAATTAACCCAAGAATTTAATATTATTGAATATCTGTGGGGAGATTTTATATGATGGATCTATGGAAAATAAAAATAAATTGTAGACCTGTATGAACATGTGCAAAAGGGTGCCATGTTTCACTTTATACTATGTAAGAACGTATACAAAAGAAAAGTTCCTAGACATAAAACTCATATGTAAAAGCAGTAAACAGTGAAAACATAAAAAAGTGTTACCTAAAAAATGTGCCACAACTTCACCGTTTAGTTTGGTTGTGCTTCACCCATTTTAATTCCTTCAATACCAGTTTCTGTTTCAATTAATCAGAACGGTTCTATAAACTAATTATGTCATTAATCATTAGAACCTGTTTGTTTACCGTTGTTTCAACATGCACTGACCTATATATTCAGAAGGTTATCAGGATTTAATCTGAAAAGTGGTCTACTACATGGTGTTACCTTCTTTAACAAATACTTCTCTGTAACATTGCATTTGGCTGTTTGGAAATCCAGAAATTGTATGTCAACTGACACACTATTGCAGATTTTTTTTTTTTAATGTATGACTACATTTGTGTCTTTTGCACACTACTGTGGGTATTTTTGGCAGATCAAAGATTTACTTATTGCTTATCTGAAAATGTATCTCATGCATCACTGTGAACGTAAGCTTTCCAAGACTGTGTGATTAAAGGGGATTTGTAATAACTTGCAACTTTACTTTAATATTCATAGGGTCAAACGCCTTTTGGAAAAATTAAAATGGTGCCTGGATGAAATAGTGTCAACAGAGGAAGTAACACTAGCTGCAGAGCTATCACACATTTCAAATTAGGGACATAGACCAGAATTAAATAAAACATGAAACATTGTCAGCCCAAGTGAGCACGACAGCCTCCCAGGCTCATGGCTTGTGCCCTAAATGTCACCCTGTTAATTAGTGCAGTACATTTTACATGGGCCATTTAGACCAATAGGGCTCCGCTCAAAAGTAGTATGTTGTTCACTTTATTTAGGGTGACATTTGGGATATGTGGGATCTGGTCAAATGTTGTGCACACTGTTTTTAAAATAGTCTTTTTTAGTCTATTTAGAAAAAAAGTGTGGAATTTGGGACAATTAGCATGTTCATGAGTCATCCAGTCTCCAAGGCATTCACCAGCATCACTCTACTGTATCACGTTACAATGTGATGTCATTATGTTCAACTGCTTAGTGAAAATCGCCCTTTTTAGAGTTCATATTCTGTAAACTCATACTCAAATACTGTTGTTGAGTCATCTTGTACACTTACGTGTCCAAAGCAAAAATTAGAGGGGAACCAAACACACCTCAGCCTTGCATCCAACAGACTGTTTAAAAATGGTATGATCTATTACTCCTCAGAATGATGAAAATTGGCCAATCAGAGATGTAGAGATGGATGAGCTGACCAATCAGAGGTTTAGATATGGATGAGTTGACCAATCAGAGATGTAGAGATGGAAGAGCTGACCAATCATAGGTTTAGAGATGGATGAGCTGACCAGTCTGAGGATTAGATATGGATGAACTGACCAAACATCGTTCTGCCACATTGATATTGTCACACCACTATAATGTTCTGGCATATGCCACCACCCAGACACGGCTGCAGGTTGAAGTGACAAAGAGTAATTTCATCAGCAAGGGGGCAAATATTTGTTCAGTTTACACTTTAAATGTATCATCACCCTACCTCAGGAAACAGAATGTTCAACTACAAAGACAATGAAATATTTAGAATTTACATGTGGTGTAAAATGTGAAGCCCCAGTTTCAAAATGTACCATGCAAAAAACTAATGAAGTCAAGCAGTGTGGAAAATTAGTAACATTGCCAAAACTTGTCTCAGATTACTCAGCGTTCAACAAAAAATACTGATGCTTACTTATTAACAAAGGCTCCATTCTGTTGGTTTTCACAGAGCTACAGAAGCTTAATTGACAGACCCGGAAGGCACGCCATGCATTGGGGACCCCTATGTGGAAGGGCCTGCGGCGATGGTCCTGTTTTTCTCAGTTATTTTGTCCTTATGTCTGGGAGGGTTGTGTGAGGTCCCTGGAGATGGTGACATTTTTCTAATTTTTTGTGGTCATTTGTAATACTCACTATGAAAAGTGTGTGCCAGCTCAGCTGTCTACAATTGCGTAATCCAATCAGTACATGTCTGATTACGTGGGGTGGTTGAAATTTGTAACTGACTAACTGAGTGCCAATCAAGGCAGGTCTGGGCGAGGTGAGGTAGGTGTCACCTTTCTATTGTTGGTGTAGCTTCAACATCTCATGGTCATCAAGACAGCTCTCCAGCGACTTGCCTTGGCTACTAAGAAATATGAGCAAACTAAAATGTGCTACCAACTGTAAATAACGAATTAACAATTCACATATAATCTCCCCAAAATAATGTAAATGACTACCAGATAAAAATCTACTGGAAATTACACTCACCTAAAGGATTATTAGGAACACCAGACCAATTTCTCCTTAATGCAAAGATCTACTCAACCAATCACATGGCAGTTCCTTCAATGCATTTAGGGGTGTGGTCCTGGTCAAGACAATCTCCTGAACTCCAAACTGAATGTCAGAATGGAAAAGAAAGGTGATTTAAGCTATTTTGAGCGTGGCATGGTTGTTGGTGCCAGACGGGCCGGTCGGAGTATTTCACAATCTGCTCAGTTACTGGGATTTTCAAGCACAACCATTTCTAGGGTTTACAAAGAATGGTGTGAAAAGGGAAAAACATCCAGTATGCGGCAGTCCTGTGGACGAAAATGCCTTGTTGATGCTAGAGGACAGAGGAGAATAGGCTGACTGCTTCAAGCTGATAGAAGGGCAACTTTGACTGAAATAACCACTCGTTACAACCGAGGTAGCAGCAAAGCATTTGTGAAGTCACAACACGCACAACCTTGAGGTGGATGGGCTACAACAGCAGAAGAACCCAGCGGGTACCACTAATCTCCACTACAAATAGGAAAAAGAGGCTACAATTTGCAAGAGCACAACAAAATTGGACAGTTGAAGACTGGAAAAATGTTGCCTGGTATGATGAGTCTTAATTTCGGTTGAGTCATTCAGATGGTAGAGTCAGAATATATGTAAACAGAATGAGAACATGGATCCATCATGCCTTGTTACCACTGTGCAGGCTGGTGGTGGTGGTGTAATGGTTTGGGGTATGTTTTCTTGGCACACTTTAGGCCCCTTAGTGCCAATTGTGCATCGTTTAAATGCCACGGCCTAACTGAGCATTGTTTTTGACCATGTCCATCCCTTTATGGCCACCATGTACCCATCCTCTAATGGCTAATTCCAGCAGGATAATGCACCATGTCACAAAGCTCGAATCATTTCAAATTGGTTTCTTGAACATGACAATTAGTTCACTGTACTAAAATGGCCCCCACAGACACCAAATATCAACCCAATAGAGCATCTTTGGGATGTGGTGGAACGGAACCTTCGTGCCCTGGATGTGTGTGGCACACCCCTAAGTAGGTGTCCACAAGACATTTTATGTATATATTATACAACTGTCACAAGTAGGTGATAATACTACTGTCACTTTAAGGAGTGACACAGCAGTCAGTTGCGTTCCGGTTGCTATGGGGACAGAGCTCCGCTTGCTCTCAGATGCAATTTGGGAAAACACAATAACAGCTGTTGTGTCATATTCTCCTTTTATTTTACCTGTCTTTCAGGTCAGTAATGGGTAAACTGCCCATCCTTACTTGTTGGGGCCTCAACCTTTTTCTTAATGTCTGTTTGATAACCGATTGTAGTTTTAATTGTAATATAACAATAAAAGTGTAAATAGAAAGGTTGCCATAGAGCTTGGGGGCGTGACGTCACGGCTCTAGCGCTGCGCTGGCTGATGGGAAAAATCGCCATTTTGTGAGGCCACTTGTTTTGTTTACTGTCATTGTTGTAACACGCCGAGGAGATGTTACTCATGGGAAGAACCTGTTGTGTTGTTGAATGTAATGTCCGTTCACACGATCGACGGGGCTTAAAGATAGACAACGGACTTTATTTTTTATTTTTTTCTGGCCTGGAAACAGAATGGATTTGTGTCCAATGTATCCAAGCGAAGACGGATGGCCTGGATATCCAAAGACGCACGGACATACTCTGCAGACATCCCAAGTTCATTGAAAGTGTGTTCCAGGCATTTTCATTCAGGTACTGTAAGTGTACTTCACTTAGCAAATGACTGTGTTCTCCTTGTGTGAGGAGTAGTAATAGGTTCCTCTGCATTTTGTAACTTAGCACCATTCTGTAAACTGTTGCAAAGTGAGTAAGCTAAGTTAGGCTAGTTTAAAAAAAAGTGTGCTGAATCAATGAATGTGATCAAAAACAAAGCACTCATCTATAAAACTAGAAGCACTAGAAATTCTTTATAAAACTTATAAGTATGTTTGCCACATGAGTTCAATTGGAACTGAAACGTGAGAAACTGAAAATACATTCAATCAAAAATTGTGTGTACAACGTATTTGTTACTGTTAATGTTTCTTCGTCAATTCAATTGCATTTTGTTACAATTCACTAACTTTATAATGAATTAACAAAGATTATTGCAATGGATTAAAATGAGCGCCCACTATTGATTGCCAATAATTTGTTTCAATATATATACTTTTGTCTCCCCAAAGGTAAACGAGCATATGAGATGGACAAGTCTCATCCAGACAGACTGGGCTCCAAACCTGCACCAGGGCTAACCTGGAAGTCACAGCCACATTATCAGAACGGCATTGGCGCAGACAACAGACATCATTTGAGAATCTGAGGGAGGCCAAAATGAACAAAACAACATGAACGAAGATGAGAGAGATGGAGTCCAAGGAGATGCAGAAGAAGAGGGATATGGGGGTATTTATTTGCTGTTTGTAATGAATACTCCCAAATTACAAAAAAGAACAAAGTTTATTACAAACAGGATGAAAGTCCAAAAGCAAAGGCACCGGGGATAATTCAAAAACACAAGACAGGTTAATCAATGCAGGGGTCAAAACAGACTAACAATCCCAGATTACAGGCAAGGCTCAGATTCGGAGACAAGGCAAGGCTCAGGTTCGGAGACAAGGCATGGCTCAGGTTCGGAGACTAGGCATGGCTCAGGTTCGGCCGATGGTAGTGTTGAAACCTCTGGTGGCCGGGAGGTTTGAGCAGAAACGGCGGCCTCTGGTGGCCGGGAGGCTTGAGCAGAAACGGCGGCCTCTGGTGGCCGGGAGGCTTGAGCAGAAACGGCGGCCTCTGGTGGCCGGGAGGCTTGAGCAGAAACGGCGGCCTCTGGTGGCCGGGGGGCTTGAGCAGAAACGGCGGCCTCTGGTGGCTGGGAGGCTTGAGCGTGAGCGGCCTCTGGTGGCTGGCGGGCTTGGGCGTGAGCGGCGACCTCTGGTGGTCTGGACAAGGTGGAGACCTCTGGTGGTCTGGACAAGGTGGAGACCTCTGGTGGTCTGGACAAGGTGGAGACCTCTGGTGGTCTGGACAAGGTGGAGACCTCTGGTGGTCTGGACAAGGTGGAGACCTCTGGTGGCCGAGACTGGATAGTGGAGACCTGAGCAGGAGCGGCCTCTTGTGGCCGATGAGAGGGAACTGTGGCCTCTTGTGGCTGTGGAACGGGAATGACCTCTGGTGGCCGTGGAACGGGAGTGACCTCTGGTGGCCGTGGAACTGGGGTGACCTCTTCTGGTCTGGAAACCTGGGTGACCTCTACTGGTCTGGAAACCTGGGGTGACCTCTTCTGGTCTGGAAACCTGGGTGACCTCTACTGGTCTGGAAACCTGGGTGACCTCTACTGGTCTGGAAACTTGGGTGACCTCTACTGGTCTGGAAACTTGGGTGAACTCTACTGGTCTGGAAACTTGGGTGACCTCTACTGGTCTGGAAACTTGTGTGACCTCTACTGGTCTGGAAACTTGGGTGACCTCATCAGGTCGTGGAGAGGCAACACCGGCCTCTTGTGGCCGTGGAGAGGCAACACCGGCCTCTTGTGGCCGTGGAGAGGCAACACCGGCCTCTTGTGGCCGTGGAGAGGCAACACCGGCCTCTTGTGGCCGTGGAGAGGCAACACCGGCCTCTTGTGGCCGTGGAGAGGCAACACCGGCCTCTTGTGACCAAGGAACTTGGGCGAGCCGGGTCCTGCCAGGACATCGGGAGGCCCCGATGGCTTCCAAACAGGGTATTAGCTGCTGTTCCATGGCTTCCAAACAGGACAGGAGCTGAGGGGATCGGGTAAGCAGCCGCTTAACCAGGAAGGCCTCAGCCTCTGCCTGAAGTGACCCATGACCGACCCTCCAGGCGAAGAACTGGCCAACCAACTCTGGATGAGCACTGGTGGTTTGGCCACATTGCTTCATCCAATCCCTGTAGTCCTCATATACTTCAGGGTCTGTCTTTAATTCTTTGACGATGGAATCCCTTAGGGAACTAAGGTCGGTGGCCATCTTGGGACTGGGGCTAGTAGCCTTTTTGGTACTAGAGCTGGTAGCCTTCTTGGTACTAGAGCTGGTAGCCTTCTTGGTACTGGGGCTGGTAGCCTTTTTGAGATTGGGACTGGGACTCACTGTCTTGGAACAGGAACTGGGTGCCCTCTTAGCTTCAAAAAGGGCAGCTGTCTCAAAGACACGACAGGGAAGGATGTAGTCCCCGTCCATAGCCTCTCGGATTAAAAAGTCCTCATAGGAGGACTAACTGAAATGTCGGAGGTAAATCGTCGGACTCGAGTACATTCTCTTGCAGGCACCTTTTCCAGGTAACGTTCTTGCAGTTTGTATAGTAGATTTTGTTCTTTTAATTGACTTTTCAACATTGATTTCGACAATATTATTGTGCCCTCACAAAATGGCGGCGGCCTCTTGTTTACGTCCCAGAATGCACTGCGCAGTGACGTCGGTTGCCAAGCTCTATTGATCGAGGCTGCTAGCTGAGGTAGGCTACGGTTCACAGTCAGCTACCGTCTCGTGAATGAGCTGTGGCGGCAAACTGCAGTTTTGATTTAACTTCTATTTGGTCATGTTAAATTAGTAAATAAGCCATGACAGTGAATGACTTTCTTCTAATGTATATTGAATGTAAATAAGGTATGAAACTATACAAATATATGTTTGATAAATTGTTGTTTTGTGTATGTAGCTTTTAAGGATAAGTAATCTAAATGTCTTGATTCTCTGATTCTGTGTCTGTGGGTAACTGTGTAAATATGGCCAGTATTACTTAGCCAGCTCTATGTAGCAACAACATTAATAACAATGTAGCCGTCTGAAGGGCACTAAGCAGCCATGTTGGCCTTGCATAACTGATGAAAGTTAGAATATGAATATATAGAATGTGTTATGTGATATTGTGTTATTTTGGAGAATGGAAATATGGCAACGTTTTGTGATTTATTCTGAAGGAATAAAGAGATGCAATTTGGGAAAACACAATAACAGCTGTTGTGTCAAATTCTCCTTTTATTTCACCTGTCTTTCAGGAATTTAAAATTTGTTACCCGGCCTCCTTGCTTGGGACCTGTAACATGTGCATCCCACAAATCTCCATCAACTGCAAGATGCTATCCTATTAATATGGGCCAAAATTTCTAAAGAATGCTTTCAGCAATTTATCGAATCAATGCCACGCTAAATATCAGGTCATGAAAGTTTGTTTTTTACCATAAAAATTGTTACTCCTCAGAATAGGTATTGATTGGTTGCAACAAAAAACAATGTAACTACAAAAAATACAATTATTTTCAGACTAACGTTATGAACGAGCATATTAGATCCAGGGATTGAAAACATCAATTTAATACAAAATACAGACAATAGTAGAATAGCAAAATCGACATTTCACAATATCTAATGTGGGAGTGTATGAAAGATATCTATAGCATAGTCTTTGTTTAAATGGTATTCTAACACATGGGTGTCTATATTTAAGCAATATCCTCTCTTAATCTGCTTTCAAGCAGGTATATCTCTCTAATTGCCACAAAAGCCTGCACCTCCTTCGGCCGCCTCTCCTTCCAGTTCTCCACTGCTAATGATTGGATCATACTGCACAAGTCATTGAAAGTTGAATCCACTGTCCCTCTAATAACCTTCAAAGTACTACTATCAAATCTACTGTCAGACCATGGTACATGTTGACTCCACCTCTTATTGGCCGTTAACCTACATTCTACACACTCTCACCCGCACAGCTGTCTTTGTATGTCTTGCACACTCCCTTTCCCACAAGCTCAGCCATTATGCCACCTACTCTATTGTTATTTCTGCACTGCCGCTTTGTATTCTGATAAATCTAGCTCAGACCCACAGTTTTTCCACTGACTGTATAGTATATTGCCATGCCACTGTCTCTACCAAATATCTACCTTCATATGTTGTTATTTGTTGCACTATCTGTACAAATTCTTGTTTACTTTGAAGATCTGTACACTGTATTCCTGTTTTTATTTATGTTTACTCTGTACTTTGTCTTTTAATATATAGCTACCAAATATCTACCTCCATTTTCTGACATTTGTTGCTCTATCTGTACAACTCTTGTTTAATCTGAAGATCTGCACACTGTTTTCCTGTTTTTATTGTTTAATCCATACTTTGTCTTATAATGAATGTGTTACTTTATGTCTTCTTCAATTTAACATTTTTATCTTGGCCAGGTTTGTCATTTCATTTGAGAATCTGTTCTCAACGTGCTTACCTGGTAAAATTAAGGTTAAATAAAAAATAAAAACTGTATCGTGTTGGTCTCGTGCATACTGTATCTGTTCAGTAGGGCTTCTTCACCAGAGTATTCTGTATACTGCCATGTTCTGGTGTTGACCATTGGTTTTATATTTGGGATTTGTGTCACCCAGTTTATTTGTAAGCCCAGTTGGCTTTGTTTGTGTGTCCTGGAATTCCCATTAAAAGTGTTTCAAGTAATACGACCTACTGTGTTTGGCTCCTCTTCCTTACCGCTACAGAGGCTTGATATTTCTTCACTTCCTTTCCATAGTCTTTAATTTGTGAGTGGGCAGGTGAAAAATATAGCTGACACAGATTGTATAGAGTCCTACAGTTTCACCGTAACAAGGAAATGGGAAGAAACAAAAAAGTTGAATCCCCTGCATTTAAGCAGCCCTTATCAGCAGAATCTAATGGAACAAAATTAATTTTAAGAGCGATAGTTGTATTTATAGCCACAGATATGTACCCATCTTTAGCAAAGTGAACAAAGAAATGACCTACAGTGAGCTCCATAAATCAATGGACAGTGACTAATTTTTGTTTATTTTGGTTCTGTACTCTAGCACATTGAATTTAAAGAATATAATTTTGTTGAAGTGTAGAGTGCCAAAATTAATTTGAGGGTAGATTCATACATATCAGATGAACATTTAAAAATCATAGAATCTTTTGTACATTCTGACCTACAAAGGCTAACCGCAGTAAATATGTGAAAAGTGACACTTAAAAATGGCTTTAAAAATCTTTTAACTAGTCCCCACATTTCCGGGCATGAAAAAACTTTGGACAGTTTAACAAAAATGTAGAATAAAGTAATAATTTTTCATATTTGGTTGCATATCCTTCGCGTGCAATGACTGCTGGAAGTTTTGAGATATATCAACTGTCACTAGATGCTGGGTATCTTTCCCTGGTGATGCTCTGCCAGGCCTGTACTGCAGCCATCTTCAGTTCCTGCTAGTTTCAGAGACTTATTGCCTTCAGTCCCTTCCCCTCGTCAGCATGTAAAGTGCATGTTCAGTACTATTCGGATCTGGTGATTGTTGTTAACATCACTGTGTACCGGTAGCTACTGTTTATGGGCTACTATATATGTTTTGCCGACGCTGCTATTTCCGTATATTCCCTATCAATGTCTCTCAATTTTTGGAGAAGAATGGCTGTCACACACGGTGAAGAGGGGTGACAAGGGTGAGCAGTGCGCTATTTGGCACAGCTGTGCTCACTCAGACTGATTAAGACTTGTTAGGGGAGCATAAAAGCCTCCCAGACGGACACAAGGGTGTCGGTCATTATCTATGTTGTCTGTTCGGTTAGTGTGTACTTGCCTTATCCGTCTTATAATGTAATTATATATTCCACCCTGCTAGGTATGAGTTTATTGTTTTGGGCATTACTGTCACCCTTCTACTAATTGTGTCTCGTCATAGATATAAAAGATGAAGACAACTCTGCAATTGCTTCCAACCTCCTTTGTATCACCCGGAAACTGTTGCACTATCATTCTTTGCTGTACTTTTGAATTGTTAATACAAGTTATTTTGATTATAGTTCTGATTACAACGTTATACACGTAGTGCAATCAGTGCTACCTAATAGGCTATTTTACCATTGTTGCGTTTTCATTAATCTTGCAAGGATATGGGCCTTGCTTCTATTTACAATATGCTGGAAGGGATATTTTTTTGTTAAGCTACTGCAGAGCTAGTCTCTGAAAACTCCAGCCCGAGCTTCTGTACAGACGAGGCCAGCTGCCGGATCAGACCTAGTAAATTAGTTTAATGTAGAAAATATTTAGGACAAAATGAGCAAAGTTACAGATATGAGGAATATAATATTAAAATTATACAATTACATCTTGTCATTATCTTTGATCTGAGAAATTCGGTAAAAGTAAAGTAAAGTAAACGTCACTCACACAATGCAGAATATTTAAAAAAATATATATATTTATAAAGATTGACAGGAAAAATAACAATAAAGATACAGGACCCTATCTGAAATCTAGTTAGAAATGACTGTAGCATTTTGGTGTTTACTTTATTGTATGGCCTCGAAAAAGCAATAAAAAGCCTTATTCATTATAGATAACATGCTTTTACATGTAAAAACCAACAAAAAATACATACATTCTTTCGTTTTTTGGGATAAATATTTAATAAAACATAAAATTCAGTGACCCAGGATGTTGGATTTCATTCATCTCTGTTGTAGCCATGGGTCTTCTGAATCCAAAACCATAAACCACTTCACTGTAGGTCAAAGTATGACCTTTCTAGAGGCCAAAAAGTCAAATGTGTGCCAGGCGGACTAAAGCCCCCCCTAGACCTTGGAGGGTTAAAGCAAACTTTTAACCGTGTGCTTTGTTATTCAACAAAAAAACAAAAAAATTACATAAGTGTACAAATCATTAGCTTTATAAGATCTACTTGTTTTATATGGTGTACTAACATGGCAAAAGTAGGAGGAGTGGTGAGTGGTATGTCAATGTTAGATGATATTAAGCTTTAGCTGGCGCCGCAGATGGTCACCTCGGTGTGTTGGTGTGCAACTTTTTGTCTTATTTTGTCTAATAAATCAGTTCTTTGTGACAAATCTTGGATTGTTTTCACAAGAGAATAGATTATGAACATCAGGGAATCTACTCCTGTGGATATATTTAGCAACATCAGTGGAATTATTGAAAATTCCAGAAAATTTATGTGGAGCGGTCATACCCAAACTCCTTAGTTATTGTCCTGGGAGATTTTAACAAAAGTTATCTAATCTGCAAACTCCCCAAATCTATTAAAATCCCAACCAAACAGGAAAATACTTTGGATCACTGTTACACTACAATCAATAATGCATATCACGCCGTGCCCCACGCTGCTCTGGGTCTTTCAGATCACATTATGGTCTACCTGATACCCACATTCAGGCAAAAACTAAAACTAGCAAAGCCTGTCGTGCGGCAGTCAAAGATGTTACGCTTTGCGGATGTGTCTGAATTACACTGATTGGGACACTTTCAGATCTGCCACAACAGTCTGGATGAATTTACAAATGTTGTAACATCTTACATTAGTTTCTGTGAGGATAGCTGTGTACCGACATGGACCAGGGTGAGTTACAACAATAACAATCCCTTGTGCATGGTTCAGCTGTGTGCTAATAGGCTCTGCCTGTCTATTAAGGACCATCTGTAAATGAAAGAGCTGTGTGATATTATTTCAGTTGCCATCTAGCGTGCGGTATAACGGAGATCTTTAAACCGTCTCCACTCCAGAAGACCGTGCGTTACTGCTTGTTATATACATGTATATCAGCCGCGGTAATTGGATCTTAATTGGGGATGCTGGGCTCGCATTATGTTCAGGACCAGAGTGAATGGATCTTAATTGGGGATGCCAGGCTCACATTATGTTCAGGACTGGTGTGAATGGAACGGTGTATAACACATCAAACCCAGTCCAGACAGTAATGCGAGCCTGGCATCCTCAATTAAGATCCATTCACTCCGGTCCCGAATGTAATGCGAGCCCGGCGTCCCCAATTAAGATCCACCAATTGTCGCTGATGTATATGTATGTATAAGTATGTCATAGACTCAAGTGAATTTAGACACTTGTTCCTTTACTGAAATCTCTGTTTACGAGTACTCTTCCCTGTTGTATGTAGGACATTCATTTTGGCTTTACTGTCACCTAGACATTTGCAGGTAGCCTGTGGCACAGTTTTGTTTTATGAGCAGATTTGCCATAAATGACTACCCACAACAACAAGATTGTCAAAACAATAGACCAGAAAAAAATCCTTGTTTGGTGAAACTTACTTGGCAATAAATCTCTTTTTGATACTGATAACTGCACGCCTTGCGACCATTTTCTTAGGCAAAACATATTTATTTAAAAAAACATTTTCACAAATAGAATGTTGGCAACTGTTTTATAAGGGCATTAACACTCCAGCCTGTGCTTTGCCAGGAAATAACCGCACACTTCAGCAGTTGAAAGAACTCTGCCTTCGGCCTCGTGGCTTCTTATTAGTATTATTCCCTGGCAAACCACAGTCTGGCGTATGGTTATGCTTACATTTTCAATATACTGTAGTACAGGGTAAATAGAATTTTCAAATTACTCTTTTAGTTTTTTCCTTACTGTCCCAACTTTTTCATAATTGGGGTTGTAAAAATAAAATGGAGGGTGCCGACATTTCAACTGAGAGGGCTATGCCAACTTTTGCACTATGTTGACACCCGACCTGTCCACACCATTCCAACAAGGATTCTATGCATTTTAACATACGTAACAAAACAAATGTGTAAGCAGGACCAAACTGTTTTGGTCAGATTGCAAATCATTCAATCTAGGACCTAGTGTATAGAGACCTGGAAAACCTGGCCAGTTATTTAAGGTAGACAGTTCAGAAGGTGAAGGTCGCTGCCTATATTGTTAAACAGCAGCTGTTATAATGATGAGCCAGGTTTGCCTCCTCTCATCCTCTATTTTTCATTCCTCTGCTCTCCTCCCCACATCTCTCTGTACCTTCTGTCCTCTCCTCCCTGCCCATCCTCCCTCTGCTTTTCTCAACCTGCACCTACCTCATCTCTCTCAGCTCCTAATCTTATCTCGTTTCCTTTTGTCTAAAACGGGGTCAGTGGTTACGCCCATAGACAGATCTGTGTTCAGGTGTTCATTCAGGATTCAGCGCCTGGCCAGGCCCCTAATGAACCCATAGTTCAAAAGCAATGCACCATAAAGAAAGTGTGGTGCCACTTGGGATGGAAACCATGAATAATAAAATGTTGATTAACATTTGCATGTCATTTTAATAATTTTAAAGTGATAGAGTAAACTGAATATAAAGCTTCTTACTGCTTTGCAATGTACATGTATATAGACAATACTTCCGTAATGTGGTACATTTTTTACAATAATACATCTTTGATAAAAACCCAACTGTTTGTGAAAACAGGACAGAATCTAAATACAAATGTTTACCTATGAAGATATGTACCTCTATATCAGTGGAGGCTGGTGACTTAAAAAATGTAGGAGGATGGGAGACTAGCAGTTTAGTTGTCGACCACGCAAACAGCAAAGAACTTTGTTAAATAATCTGAGACCAAATATGTTCAACTGAAAGCAAAAGTAAATATTCCATGAGGGGATCACAGTCAAAATTCTTAGAAAAATGGCAGATGTTTATATCTTACTTTAATAGCTTACAGAGGCTCCCCTCAGATCTGAGTTAGATCATATGATGCTCCTAGTCCACAAAGTGTATTATTATAATTTTTTTTCTGTATGTTTTTGTATTTGTGTTATTGTTTGTTGGTTTGTCTAGGTGTTTTGTGTATTTTGGGGGTTTGGGAGAGGTGGGAGGGTCGGGATGGGTAGCAAAGGGTGGGAGGGTGAGGGGAGGGGTACCAATTGTAAAAATGTACTTATATATTGCAGTATCCTTACTGTTCTCTTTTTTTTCTGTTGAATTTTTCATAAAGAAAAAAAAGAAAAAAATAGACAACAACTCCACTCTTTCCCTAAAGCAAAAGAGGATTTGCCTTCAAATCATAAATCCAAAGGTGTGCTGTTAGATTAAACAGTTGTGGGAAGAATCACATCAGGGTCATTATTTATGGATGGTGTTGGGGTCTTGAAAATCCTTCATTTGAGGAGTGAGTTAAGGAGAGTAGATGACCAGAGGGTTCAGTTCAGGATGCCTTGGGTGAGGTAAGGAGGGTGGATGACCAGGGGGTTCAGTTCAGAATGCCATGGGTGAGGTAAGGAGGGTGGATGACCAGGGGGTTCAG
>JACXGM010005892.1:0-34019 GCA_016801145.1 Umbra pygmaea
GAGACTTAAAATGTAATAGTCAGACAATTAACAATATGATAATTATTTTAGCAAAAATATTTATCTTTAATTCCAAATCGGTGGAGTCATTGACAATAGAAAGATTTCATAAGTATGTGAAGCATCACAGTATTGTAGAAATACACATGGCAAATGGAAACCCAACATGGCTGTGGTTAAGAGATAGATGGACAATATTCAAATTAAATAAAGAGTTGATCAATTAAAGAAATTATGATTGAGTGTAAAATGCATAAGCGAGAGCTAAATGTTAAAATGTGAAATGCAATTGGTCCCAAATACTGGTCAGGTAAAGGTTAGGATGGGGTAAATATAGACAGCAATAATAAAAAAAAAATGTGGGATTGGAAATAATGCACATTTTAGAACGAAGACAATACCTATGTCGAATACTTAAGATGATCCTTCCCATAAAAAAACTATACCACTTTAAATCAATATTTATTTTGGACCTTTTATATATTTTTTTATGTGTGATTTTTCCCCCCATTTTTCTCCATTCCCAATTCTATGTAATTCTGCCCTGTCGGCAGCTCCATAACCCCTTGGACAGATCTGTGGGATGGCAAAGGGCTCAAATATAGTTAATTCCATCACATGTCACCCAGCCGCCGATTATTTTCGCTCTGTGAATCCAACACGGAAGCCTTTAGTCAGATCATGCACGGGATGATTACATTCACCGACTATTCTTAAACCCACGAGCGCCCGATCTGAACACAAGAATTTGATGGAGAGCAATGTGGCAGGATAGATAATCTGATTTATCTAAGCCAAATCCCGGGCAATGCTATGCCAGTTTGTGCTGCCTCATGCAGGAGGCCCGGGGAAAGTCAGAGAACCTATAGTCAAGCTCGAACCCATGACTATCATGACGTACACTGTTGTGCAATGAGGCGACTTAACCCATTAAGCCACGCGGACCCCATATCTTGGATCACAACACAAGGCTTTGCGTCTCTCTAGACTTTGTAAATTATTAGTTATTTAGTTGTTATTTTACAGTCTGTTGTACAGCCTTGAGAACATTTCATACAGCCGACAAACACTTCTGGACATTGGATCACAATATATAGACAGTTTATTCAACGACTCACAGCTCCTCCAAGAGATTGCTATCAACTTTGCCAGTAGGAGATCATAAACAAAGGCAAAGGAAGTGTGGAGACCTCTGGGCTAGGCTAAAATGAACCCCTCACTGGTTATACCTAGCATTTTCCTCGCTAATATATGGCCTTTGGTGAATAAAATGGATGAACTAAGACTCCGGCTCACCTAATAGACTTTGTATCTTTATTAACAATGCAAGGAATTTACATATACTGTTTTCATTGCAGCCTACATTCCTTCAGATTCTAATGCTAAATATGCATTAACACACGATGGACTGTGCATTGCCAGGGTATAACCTCACACCTCAGCAGTGTAGAAAGCCACGAGGCCGAAGGCCGAGGTTATTCCCTGGCAACACACAGTCTGGAGTGTGTTAATGCGCTTATAAAACTGTTGACAACATTTTATTTGTGAAAATGAATGTTTTAAACAGTATTTTTAACAAAAGAAAATGGTTGCGAGCAATGAAATGGAGCATTGTTTTCCTTGGGTATATATATCTATTTGTTATGTGAAAATGATCAAAAACTCAATCTAACTTTACCACAAACTGCATTATTTACAAACTATCACCAAAATATTTTCAGACTTTTGACCTTTAAAACTGTGTTCCAGCGGCTGAATTCTATCTGATTCTGAATCGCCAGGCTATCTAGATGTTTGCAGACATCTGATTAATCTTTCTTATCTCCGGGAAAGCATAATTACATGTCTGACCATAGTCTGCGTCTATTCACATTCAGGTCATGCTGATTCGCCAGAACGGCACTCACTTGTAAATCCATCAGATCATAACCGAACCATCTGAATTCAACCTAGGTACACAGCCAATGAGCTGGGCTTTTCAGTCATGTTTGGTTGATCCTTGTGAGCCATACGGTACATAAACTACAAGCGTACGTAACCGTGCACTCGTGTCCAGGATTCAATACTTTTATGCAGTGTCTTCACGGTGTCTGTTTTGGCATTGTTCATTTGAAAGCTTTCATAAAATGCCTCCCAAAGGTTTAAAAGCGTTTTCAAAGAAGAAAAATATCAATGTTATTGATGCTTTGCAAGAGATTTGCTGAGATTTGCATGTTTTTAGAGTGGAAAGATCCCCTTTTAGATCGGTGAGTAAAATAAGTTAAATCTTATTCTAATCCAGTTGTTTACATTTGTAGTTATTATGCCGCATGGCCTTTGTATAATTCTAGAATTCTCTGTGATTGACAATCCACAACCATTTGGCATTTGTGTTTAGTCTGCTCATTGTTTATTTTCATTGGCTTGGAAACATTTGAACAATGTACATTGGAATGTTGTGGTTTGTTTTCACATTAAATTCATTATTATTATTTATTTATTTTTGTATTATTAGTGTAAGTAGAAAAACTAGCATGTGATTATATGAAGCTTGAGTTCTAATTTGACAATAGTTTCACAAACCCATCCCCTTGAGCATGTTTTCTGTGTCTGTCTTGTGTGGTTGTTATGTGCGTTGTGTTCCTGAATGCACCCTGTTCCGGCTGCCGAGCAATGATTGCTCGGCGGATATTCCAGGATCACCTGACCTGCTCTTACCTGTTCCACATCAGCAATCTACACACCTGGTCCTGATCATCATCACTACACTATTTAAGTTGTGAACTGACATCCAGTCTCTGCCAGATCGTTAGCCATACTAGTATGTTGTGCTTGCGTGTCAGCCTGAATTGTTTGCTAGTCAGTCTGTTGCTTTGTTGTTTTTGGTGCATGTTTTGCTTAATTGGTTCCCATTCCTCTGTCTGCAGGACCTTCACCCTGGAATTCTCTCCACACCTGCCTGGCAACAAGGACCATCCACTACCGCATTCCATCAAGACTCCTATGCACCTGTACTCACCTCCCAACACGTTCATCACCGCCATCAGCTTTCAACCACCCGGACCCACCTGTCTTCACATTTGGCATTACCTTTTCAGCTGTGTTTTTGTCTTCAATAAATACTCACCTCTTCTTTCACCACCCACATTGTCTTGGTCTGAGTTTGGGTTCAAAACCTGAGAGTTTCTGACAACTAGGCTGTTGTTTGCTGCTAACTTGGACATTTGTATGAATATGTGTGTTTTGTAAGAATATAAATTTGTAAACATGTTTTTATACTTATTTATATGAAAATGATACATTTGGGCACAATCATGAAGGACACATGGGGTCCTCTTACAAAATAGTCAATAGCTCCTTGAATGTTGACTCTATCATTCTAAAATTTTAGACATACTGTACGTTGTCCTCCCTTGGGGGGCATGATTAGAAGTGTTTAAAGCACCCAATATCTCAATATATGGCTTTTTATTTGCATTTGAAAGATGATGTAGAAAAGAAAATGTATGTATTTTCTTTCGATCATGTTGGGCCAGATTCACTGTGTACATTTATCCTAAATTACTTTTACATATTCACAAATTTCAAGGTCTTTCCTTTCAAAAAGTATCAAGCATAAGTATCTCCTTACTTCAGGTCCAATATAACAAGAGGTTACATTTGGGTATGATTTTTAAGTGGAAATTGAATTGTAGGGCCAGATTCTTAACAGGTTAACAATGTTCTAATATACATTTGTGTAATATTTTTTTAAAGAAATTATGTTTTCTAAGGTTATTCTTTAGATTTTTATTACTGAAGGGCTTATATTTAGGAAGAAAGGCAGAGAAATATACATACAGTCATGTGCTTCTGTTTTTGTGCGTCTGGACCCACGTAGCATGGCATTTGTGGTTAGACTGGTCAACTCTGTTTTCCCAAGATGGCGCCTGCCTGTATACGCAAACTGTACTGTCTTTTAACTTATCTTTTCAATTAAGATTGTTTCCATCTAAACATAGCCTTAGTCCCCACTTGTCTCATTCATTTGTGATGGGCGACGAGAGAAAGTTTAGATATTTATTTTGGGCATAGAGTTGTACCAAGGTACTAGACCCAAGGTACGCCCCCACTCTAATGTTTCTGATGTCATGTTCTTCCTAGGAGGACCCAAACCCTTGGAACATGCTTCAGGACCATGTGGCCTGATGACAACTTCCTGTTCCCATCCTGTGCCCACCCCACTGTGCTGGTGCCCACATCACTGCTTTTGGTGATCACGTTTCCACCTGGTGACTCCAGCTGTACATCCCCAGAGAGCGCTACGTTCTCCCTTCACAAGACCACAAAACTGTGTTGATGCTACACAAAGACTATGGTCACAGCCCACCCATTTCTATATTCATTTTTGGACAATAATTTAACACTGAAAAACAATGCGACCTTAATACAAAGGAACGATGTAGCTTCAGATCCCCCACCCGGTAGAGCCTGAAGAGGACTGACCACCCCCTTGAGTCTAGCCTCTCTCTACTTTTCTTCCCCACCTACTACAGCGTTTTTCCTAGCCACTGTGCATCACTTGTGTTGCTTGCTCTTGTGGGTTTTGGGCCGGGTGTCTGTCCAAGTACTTTGTGACACATATTACTGTGGATTAAGGCTATTGTGGCTGGCCTAATATAAGTGCTTTCAATGTCTAAATATAAGCATGAACGAACTTGATGTCACATGTTAACTATATTCTGCGTTATATAGCCTTGTCATAAATGCATCTGTTTAATACAAAACTACTTTGCATGCGAAGAAGAGGATTGCTTGTGCATGTAGATTAGGATATTGGCCTAAAATAATCAAATAATTATTTGAGTAACAATTAATCATCAGATAATTGTCACATAATCGTGACAGCCCTAGATCTGATTATCAAACATGTACAGCCGCTTTCAAATACGTTAGGGAGTTCGTTATATATAAATGGTGGCCAAACTAGAGGAAGGTGTCAGGCATTGATGGTTGATTAATGATCTGTTGGTAATTTCTACACATGTGCAAGTTCTGAGAAGAGTGCAGTTTTGTTTTGAGTCTCTATGCGTACACTCTTTATAGACTTACTTTTAGCGTCTGTGCCACTATAGAGCATGTTGTGTAATTAGTCTATATACCGTTGTACTGCTCACAATTCCTGACACCTGCAACTGCATACTCATTCTGTACATTACCTGGCCTAAACTATCTCCAATAAACCATTAGTCATTCACCATCTACCTGCTTTGGTCTCCCTCCTTCAATCCACAACACACCCAATTCGTGACAGCCATTATGTCTTTGAGCCAGATATTACCCCTCCTGGTCTGAGCCTTCCGTGCCAAACCCCTTACAAGTGCTGGCCTCTGATGACTTGTTACAAAGCTTTTGCAACTGTTCATCTTAAACCTCATCCTCCTGACTAGAGGGGTGTGAGCTCTCTCTTCCTGCTCATCCTTCTTCACTGTCGAATCATCACCATGTCTCATCCCCTGTTGTCTCCTTGAATAGATGTCGCAACCGGGTGCTTGAGGATGACTGTGCACTTCTCTCGGCCTGAAGACATACCGATAATTTTTCGGCTTTCTGGTTTCTTTTAGGCCTCTTCCACTTCGGGAGTCCCCTTCTTGTCCCTGGGCTTGGTTTTCATGTTGCCTTACGTCCCACCCAGCCTCTTTTATAATTCCCAACAGGATTGGGATCCGTTGCCCCCTCACTACCTCCAGGATCATGATAATAGGTCCTGCCAGGGTTGTCTTGGTTACTTGTGAGGTGGGGTATTGCCTAGTATCTCTGTGTATGCATGTCAATGATGTCTCTTTACCCCCTACATTGTACCTCTCCTAGTAGGTCTTCTCTCATTAGGGACACCATACTGTCCAAAAACACCTTTGTGCACCCATATGGGTATCCGGTAGGCCGGTGTTGACTCTGCGAGCCAACATGTTGAGCTTGCCTTTTGAGCCCCCTTTGGAGTTGTGTGCCCATTGACAGCTCCGTTGGCATGGGTTCATCCATAGATTGGCAGTGGAAACATTGAATGTCCTCCACACAGGGACTCCTCTTCCCATGCCAGGGCTCAGTCCAGGTCGTGGTCTTCTAATCCCTCTTGGACTTCTCTGCACGTCCTGTCATCAGAGCCCTCTCGCTCCTGTCCTACTTTGTGAGGAGCTTGGTAGCTGAATAGGATTCCATCTGGGCCACTAGTCCGTCCACCCTATCTGGACTGGCTTGACCCACCACCCTCAGCATGTCTGCTGGTAGCTCTCTGATGCACGTATCGAACACAACTGTTTCCAGCATCGCCGCTGCCCCACTCTTTGGCAGTATAATTGTTCCCGTGGCGGCTCCTCCCTGTTATTCCATAAATGGAAGTGCTGGGCTCTGTCTCTTGTGCACAGATGATAACATGACAGGATCTCAGGCTTCAGCCTTAGTCTGCCACCAACCCCTCCTCCAAATTAAAATAGGTGGCCTTCCAGTGAGCATTGGAGCCAACAGGCCTGGCCATCCGCCTGGTCCCATCTTTCACGTGTGGCCTTTCTCTCAAAGACCTGTAGGTAGGCCTCTACATCATCGACCTGTCAACGTCCCCCTGCCTCAAAATGTTTGTATCACTTCAATTCCAGCGTACGAATGAACAGGTGTTGATAAATCAGATGGTTGAAATCAATCGTAATTTAAATATCACGCCCACATATATGCATGGATTAAAAGCCTCGCCCTTAGAATTTATGACATGGATAAGCAACATCAGTCAAAGAAAATGACCCAAGACAGAGCCACCTGCCCTTGAGCAAACCTATACATCTCTCCACTGTGGTTCGTGTGCGTGTGTGCCCACTGTCGAACCTGCGCTTCTGCTCATTTGGGGATTTGCAACCAGTGTTTTTATGGTACTCAGTTGGTGAATAACCTTTGTCACCTAGAGGAATCACATCAAACTGTTTCACCAAAGAACTATGTAGAATTATTATAATAATTATACAATGGCAACTCACAGATGAGATGACTCCAGCATGCAGTGCACCCTACTGTTGCCTTGTTCCAACGCTGCTGTTTAAAAAAATAAGTTGTGCGTCCCCCCAGGCCACCAGGCTACCATATTCAGAACAAACATCCTGGCATCACAATCAATCGGCCCAATCACATTTGGAAACCCAGCAATCTCATAATATTTTATTTTAATCACAGTTTGCTGGCATACTTCAACTATTGTTGGGGAAAAAAGTCGCCGCTTTTTCTGGGCCTGAATGCATTGAGGGGGGTGTTTTTATATTAATTTATGGCTTAGGGAATATGCTACAACGTGTTTTAAACATAACCAATGTAGTTTTACTTTTTTTTAACAAACCTAAGTTCCAAGTGTGTGTCCCGTTGCAGGGTAGTGTGGGTGTGGTGGCTCAAGTGTACCAACTGCCAGTTGAGGCTAGATGGTGACAGAGGCATGCACACTTTGCCTTGGCTGCTGTATGCATCAAGGAATAGGGACACACACATAATAGTTGTTATATTAGATTCAGTCAATGGGAAAAAGTTGTGAGTGCGCACTCAAACATCATCACTCACCATACTTCATGAGAAGTGTTTTAGTGAATTACTATGTGGCTGTAATTTAAGAAATTCCATTGTTGACTAGCCGGATGGGCATTTGGTGTGTGTGGGGGGACTCGAAGTCCTGTGAACATCCACAGCATGAGCCGTGACAGGTGCCAATCAGGACTTACTTCAACTCATTGATTGTTACATGTGCAGCTTCCATTGACTATTACATCATTTCCCACCAATCATTGTTTATAAGTCTCAGCTGTCAGTAATTCATTAATTCATCAGTGTATTTAGTTCCTTTCTTTTCCTATTGCATTTGTCAGTTATTGTTCCATGTAGGCGTGTATGTTTCCGGTCTGTTGTTATCTCATAGGTTACAATTAATGTGTCTGTTTCTATCTGCATGCTATCTGGCATGACTATCCCCACATGACTTTAGGTAAATACTATCTCACATGGCTATAGTTACATGCTACTTTAATCACTAAAGCAGCATATTCATTTGTATTTCTAGTATAACGTCTCTGGCTCCATTGTCATGGCAAAATCTTAGCCATAATTCCTACATATTTAAAACTAGATCAGGAGTTTGCAATATTGAACAAGCTTTATTAATGTACATCACACACGCTAAGTTTCCAGCTCCACTTCTCCCATGACAACTCCCCACGTTTCTGTTAACCCTAATACTATATAATGCACATAGTGGCATCAAAAGTCCTTTCCAGTTCTGGCCAAATGTACACTCCTATATGGATTAACACAGAAACCTATATGTTTATTCCCTAGAAAGGTAATGTCCAGTTTCAGCCAATAGAATATAGACTTCTACCCATCCTTTGTCTTCTCATATTGCAACATTCACTAAACATCCCCCCTTACATTCCCGAGAAAGGCAGAGGCTTTTACTATCTATCTTTACAATTTCTCACATTATTATTACACATTAAACAGTTCAACAGATTGTTCTTTCAATTGCAGCTTAATTTCATAGTTACAAATTGTTATTTTCAGAGTTCATAATATTCCTAATCTAAAGATTGCTATTATTAAAAATACCACACAGTATACATTGTCTGAAACTACTTCTAAATTTATTGACAACATCTGGTCTGTGGACTAAATACCTACTTTCACTGTTTACGAGACGTTACTCAATCAATTCTGATGTATAACTTTAACAATTGTCTGTGTCTCTCCCTTAATAACCTAAGGACAAAGGCCATTTCTAACCCTGGTGTCAGTCAAGTAATGGCCAGCCCTGCATTCCAAAATAGTGGTCAGCAGAATATGTGTGGTGGTCTGCGTGTGGTGTTCTGCAAGAACCAAAAAAGATAAAAAGTTTGTTTTCTATGAAAATGGGATCTTCTTAGGTTTTGTATAGTTTACACCCTGAACTTCATTGTAGTGTATGATTATGATTACGTCACCTTCTCTTTTGAGTGCTGTAGCAGACCCAAACAACCGATCAGTGAAGTCAGGCATTTCCATATATGCCGGAGCAAAGTACAGTCCCAATTTTAAAAGAGGTTTCTTGTTGAAAGTGAGAGACTCTGGCTCCAAGAGTAGCGTCTTCACATACTTTGTGCTCATATTTGAACTCGAAATTTTGTCAAACAACAACTACAGCCTTAATTGATATCTAGTAAAGTAGAAGCTTATTGACAGTTTAGTTATAATTAATATGGTCAATGTTGCCAAAAGCTGATTTACCTAAATGTATTTATTACTACACAAATGGTCTATTATGAATCAAGTGACAGTCAACTCCACAGATATGGAGAGCATCGCCGATGTTGAGGATAAAACATGTACAGTTATTTTTTATTTATTTAACCTAACTATTTTATTTAACTGCTATTTAAATTTAATTCATCCTAATGCAGGTATTAGGAGACGACGCCTACTGTAACTTGCTACATATTTCTATTTCACAAGCCAGCCACTCGAAGGTGTGTTTTGTCCAGTTCTATGGTGTGATGTTCCATTATAATGCCTAGGTAAACAGAAATATTTGGCTAGCTAGTTACAGGGTCATCTAACTATTATGTATTGAAACTGAAAACCTATTTTATATTCTCACATTAGGTTTTCAAAATATGTTTTTTTATCCACTGGTAATCACAATGATGTACATGTTTTGGACAATTTTTCAATTTATTTAAAAATATTATTGTATAGTATATTAATTTGTTCTTGTAGATTTAATGCAATGCAACCAATATCTGCAGTAATGTTTAAAAAATATTTATTAGATTGACAGTCTGTTTGAAATATTTGAGCTGAGTGTTGGTGAGACCTTATATTCAATTCTGAGTGCAACACGGAGCCAGTGAATAGATTTCAGGATGGGGGTGATGTGATCATTCTTGCGCACCCTCATCAGGATCCTGGCAGCGCTGTTTTGGATGTATTGTAGTCTCTGGATGCTCATGCCAGAAATCCCAATGAGGAGTGCATTACAGTACTTCAGCCCGGACTACCTCAATGTTCTTGGTTTGGTAGAATGATGTCTTACAGAGGTGTTTGATGTGGGTGTCAAAGGTGAGTTGAGTGTCCATTTTAACACTCAAGTGGGTGACATGTAGAAAGGGAGATGTTTTGGCCAGAGAAGGTGATAGTAGTGGTGGAAAGTAATGTAAGTAAAGGTAAGTGGTGTGCCAACTAAGATGGCTTCCTTTTGGAACTGTTCAACTGAAGGAAGTTGAGCTTCATCCACGCCTCTATATCCTCCAGGCAGGTGGTCAGTGTGGATGTTGGCAGGGGAGCAGAAGAAGTGGGGGTTGTCATGAGGTAAAGCTGTGTGTCATCAGCATAACAATGGAGAATGATATTCAAGGTCTGCTAATGACTTTGTCAAGGGGGAGCATGTAGATGAGGAAGAGGGTGGGGCCCAGCACAGGGCCCTGAGGGACAACACATGTGTCGTTGTGGGTGTATGATTTGGCCTTGCCCAGGGTGATGTGCTCAGTTCTGCCAGTCAGGTATTAGATAAACCAGTTGTGAACATTCGAGTCCAATGGTGTATTGCAGGTGGTGGTGGAGGATTTTGTGTTTGAATGTATCAAAAGCAGTTGTTACGTCCAGGAAGGTGAGTTATTGTGTTTGAGGTGATCATGAAGTTATGCTGCAACTGTTTTTTCCAGAACCTTTGATAAGAAAGGAAGATTGGAAATGGGTCTGTAGTTGGAGAGAACTTCTGGATCCAGAGTAGGTTTTTTCAGTAGAGGTCTGATGACAGCAGTTTTGTAACGTAGATGGGATATGGCCAACCAGGAGGGAGAGGTTTATGATCTTGGTAATGAATGGAGAGATGGCAGAGATCTTGGCCTTCAGCAGGGCTGAAGAGAAAGGGTCCAGGGCACAGGTGGATGGCTTAAATTTTTTTTAGTGGGTGTCCCCTGAAATGTGTGGGACATCAACATGTTCTTATAAGTTTAGGGAGTCAAGCAGCTGAAGGAAATCGGCAGCGGGATGACATGAGGGGGTGTCGACATGAATATTTATATCTCCCAGGATTACAGTATTGGCAGAGGTAGTACAGATTATTGTGAGGGGATCAGACATTTCCTGGATAAAAGCAGAGTTGGTTTTAGGAGGCCGGTAGATAAGGAGAACAGTGGGAAAGGGGGGGCTTACATTTAAATGAAAAACAATTGCAGGAAGAAGTTTCAGGCAGCGAGATGGTGGACAACTCCAGGTCCTATCGGTGAATGACAGCTAGGCCACCACCACGGCCAATGCTGCGAGCTGCCTCCAAGTAACTGTAGCCCGGGGGGACAGGTTTCATTTAGGGCGGAGTAAACCAACAGAGTTGCTTGAGGTATGTAAATGCACATTTGGACAAGCCAGCGTCATTTTGGAAGAAGGTGCTGTGGACAGATGAAACAAAGATGGAGTTATTTGGTCATAACAAGGGTCGTTATTCATGGCGGCAAAAGAACACAGCGTTCTTAGACAAACACTTGCTACCCACAGTAAAATTTGGTGGTTTCATCATGCTGTGGGGCTGTTTGGCCAGTGCTCGTACTGGTAATCTTGTTAAAGTTGAGGGTCACATGGGTTCCACTCAATATCAGCAGATACTTGAGAATAGTGTAGAGGAATCAGTCACAAAGTTGACTCATTACAGGCTATAGGAAGCGTCTAGAGGCTGTTATTTCTGCTAAAGGAGGCTCAACTAAATATTGATGTGATATTTCTGTTGGTTTGCCCAAATTTATGCACCAGTCTAATTTCCTTTTGATACATTTTGCACATTTTCTGTTCATCCAATAAACCTAATGTCACTACTGAAATATTACTGTGTCCTTCATTTATTTAATAGATCAAAATGAAATTGCTGATCCAAACACCCAATTATTTATAAATGAATATCATGGAAATTGTCAGGGGTGCCTAAACCTTTGCATACGACTGTATACCAAGTACAGTATTACATTTAATACTGATGCTTCATGTCCAACTTAACTCAATACTTTTTTTGCATATACAGTACATTACCTTAGAGTCACACAGCAGTTTGTCGCTTCAGTGTAAAAGTTTCTAAACAGGCCAATCTCTAGCTGTCAGCTGTGATCAACAAACATTACATGCTATTTATAGTATTTGGGGACAGTATCATATCACAGATAAGACATCTAGCACATTCAAGCATTATGCAGAAGCACTTCTTCCTATCTACTCATCCTTCCTGTGTCCTTGTCCTACATGTCATCAGTGGGCTCTCTCTCTAGAATGAGCATCTTCAAGAAGCGTATTCTACATCTAAGCATGACTTTCTCCTTATCTTATGTCACACTGAAGTGCAAGCCTAGTGGCATGAACAGATATGGCATGAGCTCATATAAAACATTCTGGGGTAGAACAATAGAATTTCATTAGTGCACCAAAAGATGACATTAACTGTGGTTACTGAATAGATTTGCTCATACAATAACAAGCCATAGGCCTCAGAGTTTGAGGTGACCTCATTACCATTGTTATGAAAATGAGTTATAACAATCTAAACTGTTTTAAACGGTTTTTAGCTTATATAGATTTAGTCCTAACAAAGACAATAGTTGGCTTCAGTAACAATTAATTGTTTAACTGGAATTGTGTTGGCCATAATAAAAGCTAAATATAAATTCAGGTATAAAATCATTTTGCATTTAAAAATGCTTTGAATATGTGTGTTGCTGCCACAATGAGCACCCTTGCAGCATTTAGGGTTAACTGCCTTGCTCAAGAACAGAATAATGTTCTTTACCTTGTCAGCTCAGGGATTAGATATGTTAAAGCTGCATTGTGTAGGATCTTCTCCCATCTAGTGGTGAAATTGTATATGACAAGCAACTGAAGCCCCTCGCGTTATTACACCAGCAACGTGAACCTGGATATTCGTTTTTTCTTTCAAAACAATAGCGCTTGTTTTGATTCATTGCAATAATAATTGTTAATTCACTACACAGCATGTGAATTGTAACCAAATGCAATTGTATTGTGTGTAAATAAACAATAAGAGCATGTGATAGCAAAAATAATAATTTAACATGTTTTATTAATAAAAGTAACAAATTTGTTTTACACACATTTTGATTGAATAAATTGTCAGTGTCTCATGTGAAAACACGATTACATTTGAAAAACATTCACTAGAGTCTGTTTTATTCCAACAGAATACTAATTTTAGCAAAACATGAACATGGACAATACATATGCAATGAATAAACAATGATTATTGCAATGAACCACGAGCGCTATTATTTTGAAATGAAAAATCCCAGTTTTTGTTACCAGGCGAACGTTCTTGCCTTATGTACAGCTTGAGCCAGCGCTGCTATTACATGTCCTCGAGAATAGGCATGAACTTACATCTTCAACAGACTTTTGCAGGCAGTCGTGAGTAATCTCCCCCTGACATTCGTCACGGTGCCACTACTGTAAAAGCGCGAAAGGCCGTGCTTGAATTTCTAGGTATGTCCCTCTTTGGCTAATGTATTTTAAAGATGGAGGTGTAACATGGCTGCCGCAATTCGAGCGGCACCATTGTAGGTATTGTGAATGGAAGGTTCTACGCTTACAAAAATATTTGATTATTAGGTGGAAGTAATTACACATGAATGAGCACATATTTTTGAAAGAACAAAGGGGTTTTTGCTAAGAATCAACTCAAAGAAATACACAGTGTAGCTTTAAGGGCACCTTTAGGTTGTTCCTGGAGTTGGGGACATAAGAGCATACCCACTTCTCCAAACATCACTGCACAACTGGGTTTAGCTTGTTCAGAGTCACATGAATCAAAAGAAATGAGGGTGTAAACTACCCAACAAGAACTAAATGAAGGACAGGAGCAGCCTCAGCAAGGTACAGTACCACTAGCAGCACAGAGCCAGTTGATCATGTATCTTTAGTAAAGAGCAGGCTGCTACCCCTCCCCCTACCTGATAAAACACTGATGTTAACAATAACTTTTATAATAGTGCATAAAGTGGAGAAAATTATGTTCAGAACGATCTGCCCTCTAATGTTGTACCTAAATCTTCAGTTCTGGAAAACAATTTGACTACTGCAAAAAAAGTTTCTCTGATTTTACTATTTATAGGTATTGGTTTGAGTAAAATTGACATTTTTGTTTATTCCATAAACTACTGACAACATTTCTCCCAAATTCCCTATAAAAATGTTATCTTTCAGAGCATTTATTTGCAGAAAATGACAACTGGTCAAACTATTGAAAAAGATGCAGTGTTGTCAGACTTCAAATAATGCAAAACAAAAAAGTTCCTAATATTTCTTAAACACAATAGTAACATGTTAACTTCAGAAGAGTTCAGATATCAATAGTTGGTGGAATAATAATCATTGGCTTTCATGCAACTTGGCATGTCCTTCACCAGTCTTTCACATTTATGTTTGGTTACTTTATACCACTCTAGCAGTTCAGCTTTGTTTAATGGCTTGTGTCCAGTCATCTTCCACTTGATCACATTCCTGAGGTTTTCAATAGTGTTGATTTAAAAACTTCTTCCAAGTTTTTTAAGTCCACCTGGGACAATGTTTAACTTTTGACCTCTGGAAAGGTCATACTTTGACCTACAGTGAAGTGCCTTATAGCTTTAGATTCAGGAGAGTTGGCTACAACATGGATAAATGAAATCCAACATTCTGAGACATTGATTTTCATGTATTATGTCATTTATATTCCAAAAAATACAAGAACATGTTTATTTTTTGGTTTATTATGTGTAAATGTGTCACGTTCCACAGGTAGAGACAGATGCGAAGGTACAATGATCCAATATGCTTTATTTAATAACGAAGAGAAAACTGCCACGTGGGGCTTTTAAGAATAAATCAAAGGGACACACACAGGAACGCGTACAGGGAACATTGAACGACAAGAGACAAGACCAAACACTAAACCTAAATACACATACTAACGATGACAATGGAAGACCCCTGGACTTGGAAATTAACTACACCGTGATCTATTGGTTAACAAGAAACATGTGACAAGACATGGGAGTGAAATGTGGGAACATGCCATACACAACAGGGGCACAAGAGGGAGGCATCTACCACACATTGGGGAGGAACCTGAACACCAACACACACAGGGCAATAACAATGAGGACACATGAGGAATAAATCTAACAACAAAACCACCGTGTAAACACTGAAAGCAACAAGGGAGACAAAACCACAAAAGACACTAAACCAAAATATAGTCCATAACCAGCCCACTAGGGCTGGACGTTACAAAATGCATGTAAATCATGATGAATAAGGCTTCCATATGAATATTGGTAAGCCCCCAGGGCTCCTGAACCAGTGTGACAATATATGGGGGACATACAAACAGGTTAATATCAAAATGCTGCACATATAAGTGTTTTAAATCCCAGCTATTTATCCCTTCCAGAAAAGTTTTGTTTTTGTGCAGGATAAGTTGTTATTTTATCATTTTCATTTCCTACTTCATGTCTGTAATGTATATTATTGTATACAGATAAACAAAATGTACGCACAGTCATACTTAACTATGCCCAATGCTTATGCACACATGCCAAACATATACAGCTGAAAATGCATACAATTTACATAATTGATATGGTAAATATTGTAAACAATTAACTGTTATGAAATGCGGACACCAAGCCAAATAATTGCAAGCTGGAATCTGTGGGGGACATGCACTACTGAATCAAGAACTGTAAGAATTCATTAGTTTGACAATAGCAAATTAAAAAAGCAAAGTCGCCTTCCCATACACATTACAGACTGGATACAGTAGAGTTAGACTAATCGCACCTGTGTTGTATATATTAGAATTGATGCTTTGGGATTTCAAATATCCACTAAATATCCTTACTATCTAGGGTATTTTAACTTAAGAGAACAATATTCCTCTGTTATTTAGAAGGTATGCAGTATAAGATAATATTCCTCTGTTATTTAGAAGGTATGCAGTATAAGATAATATTCCTCTGTTATTTAGAAGGTATGCAGTATAAGATAGTAATTTAATTTTGTTGTTGTAATGAAATTGCCTTTATTCTGTATTTCTTTTTTTGCAGCCAAATATGTGGAAAACCAATGTAAGGCAAGGGAATTCACTTCTGTAAACATTTCAATATATCTTCACAAAATGTGTCATATGGATACAAGAACAAGGCTCTAAATGTCATTACTGCCCACAATCAAATACTCAAATCTAACTGCTTGTAGCTCAGAATCTGAAGCAAGCAGATACATAAACTTGACACCATTTGAATGGAAACACTTTGACATGTGTGGAGTTGTGAATTCACAGAGGGGTGTCAGATCGGTATGTTGTTTGGAAGGTTGCCGGTTTGATTTATGACTCTGCAAAATGTTAATGTGTCCTTGAGCAAGGCATATTAATGTAAGTTGTTCCAGGAACATGTCCCTATATTCAAGTCACTCTGGACAACAGTTAGCTGAATTACTTCAATGAGTTCAATGTATGAAATAAAACACTGTCGCTAAACAGGGACAGCTGGTTTAAACAGGTTAAACCATTTCAAGCCCATTTTTAGCCTAAACAATAAAACTCCATGTAGTGAGAATATTATCTAAACTACTCTGATATTGGGTTTTCTGAGGATGTACCACAGAGTGTGCTATGGCTCTGAAAGAACTCACTTGGACAAAAATATACAGAGAAAAACTAAAACAATTCACTAATACATACTAGGCTTACTTTTTCAATATAAATGCATGATTGAACTGCTTCTCCTGAAAGACAAGAGGACACTCGTGAAGTAATCTGATATATAAAATTATCCTTTGACCAGAAAGTGACTCTGGGTGAAAAAAGGTTTATTTGCTGAAACAGCAGAGTAATGAGGTTTAACTTCATTAATAATGGAAGCTTTCACAAATACAATGAATGTGCAGACTCCAGTCAGCAGAGCCGGCACCTCACGCCACACATGCACATCTCTGCCTTTGAGCTACAGCTAGCAAGGTCACACTGCTCGGAGAAAGGAACGTCTGTCACTAAAGGAACGTCTGTCACTAAAGGAACGTCTGTCACTAAAGGAATGTCTGTCACTAAAGGAACGTCTGTCACTAAATTCTTATCACACTACTCATTAAACATGGGGGCATTTAGTTAATGTGTTATGTTTTTAATCACATTCATAATGTTCGGACATGGGCTGCACTGCAAATATGTATTGTAAACAGCTGAAGTGCACCATTATGGATGTACAATAAGGAATGTGATAATAACAAGTCAGACTCTCCTAAAATTTGCCTATCCTGACAAATTTTGGGTTTGCTATTTTTTTATTTATTTCTCATCTCGACCCCGGAATCTACCTGTTGCCAGCTACAGCCCTGTACATACCACCAGCTAGCAATTGGCCTGTTTAACCTCCTAACTAGCAAGCCTATGGGATTATCTACTGGCTGGTTCACCACCTGTCCACACCACCCAAGACAGAGACTTCGCTAAATCTCTCGTCCCAACCTGCCGACGTGATCCTCCATCGATTTCTCTCATCTTGTCCACTAATACGATGTTGCAGATGTTGCAGAGACCCATCTACTTGTAAACATAATCTTTGACCTGGTAGCTTACTGGAAGTATTGCCCATGTCACACAGCTAGCCTCTTCCCAGCCAAGCCAGCTGCCCTCTGGAGCCACTTTTTTTAAACCACTTTTGCAGTAGTACACACCAGCTAGCAATTAGCCACATCGGGCAGTTAGCTGCTCTCTTGATTTCCAGTTGCCTAAACCTACTACATCAGACATGTAATGGAAACCTGTCAGCACGACCACTGCAGTGTCTCCTGACCCATGGTAGGTACTTGATAAACAATGCTTCTCAGACTGACTCTCCACTAGGCCTCAGCTTCTGTGTAGGCCTTAAGTGCTGCATGCCTCCTCCAATTAAGTCTACTTGCCTACTGATAATATTCTTCTACTTCAATGTACTATGGCTCACTTATCTCTCTCATTGCAAGGCATAATCACTTTATTTTATTGCAGATCCCTGTACCCTGTCCATCATGGCACTAGCAGCCCTGTTGAACTCCTCCGCCCTCCCAGGTACCTAAGCCATTCTACCTGGACACTCCAGGGATATAATCCCTTTCATTGATACTCAGTCCCTGGGTCTGAGCCACTTAATGCCAATTTTACCATATCGCTGCGTGCACTCCCAATTAGTCTTATCCAATTCCCACTAACCCTGCCTTGTCGGCAGCTCTGCAAGTCCTCAGATACATTCGAAATGGTGAGGGGCGCTCACAAGGTTAATCCAACCACATGTCTCTGAGCTTGCCAATTCTTTTTGCACTGCTCATCCAACATGGAAGCCTTTAGTCAGATCATGTAGAGGATGATCACGCTCACCAACAGTATTTCAATGATTGAATTTACAGGCGCCTGATCTGCACACAAGGAGTAGCTGTAGAGCAACGTGGCAAGGTAGAAAATTCAACCTATCTATTCCAAATCCTGGGATTTGGATACAGAATGATTTCCCAAGCTTTAAACATTCCAAGGAGCACTGTGCAAGCGATACTATTGAAATGGAAGGAGTATCAGACCACTGCAAATCTACCAAGACCCGTCCGTCCCTCTAAACTTTCAGCTCATACAAGGAGAAGACTGATCAGAGATGCAGCCAAGAGGACCATGATCACTCTGGATGAACTGCAAAGATCTACAGCTGAGGTGGGCGTGTCTGTCCATAGGACAACAATCAGTCGTATACTGCACAAATTTGGCCTTTATGGAAGAGTGGCAAGAAGAAAGCCATTTCTGAAAAATATAAAAAGTGTTGTTTAAAGTTTGCCACAAGCCACCTGGGAGACACACCAAACATGTGGAAGAAGGTGCTCTGGTCAGATGAAACCAAAATCGAACTTTTGGTTTTCCAACAAGACAATGATCCAAAACATAAAGCAAAATCTACAATGGAATGGTTCACAAATAAACATATCCAGGTGTTAGAATGGCCAAGTCCAGACCTGAATCCAATCAAGAATCTGTGGAAAGAACTGAAAACTGTTGTTCACAAACGCTCTCCATCCAACCTCACTAAGCTCGAGCTGTTTTGCAAGGAGGAATGGGCAAAAATTTCAGTCTCTCGATGTACAAAACTGATAGAGACATACCCCAAGCGACTTACAGCTGTAATCGCAGCAAAAGGTGGTGCTACAAAGTATTAACTTACTTACTTTGCACGCACAATTTTTCAGTTTTTTATTTGTTAAAAAAGTTTGAAATATCCAACAAAAACAAATTCCACTTCATGATTGTGTCCCACTTGTTGTTGATTCTTCACAAGAAATTACAGTTTCATATCTTTATGTTTGAAGCCAGTAACGTCATATCTAACTTTAACTGTTAGTAACCTCATACCTAACCTTAATTGTGAATGTTGCAATATAATTTCGAACGCTATGTAATGTATGGAATGTGCGGAATGTTCTCACATAAATCGGCTACACGAAATGTGCAGGGGAAACGTAACATAAGTACAAACATAGCCTAATAACGAAACGTGCATTTGAAACGTAAAACACCCTAAATATGTTGGCAAATAACATAATTCAGGTTTTCAAAATAGTTTCCTGAGAACGTAATTTGGGAGAAAATCTTGAGACTTCAATAAATTAGATATAGAAAATAAAGCCATTATTATCAACAAAATCTATTAATTGCACTACTAAAGTAACCTGGCAAGAGAGACCCACATCAAGTTGTTAGGTCTGGGAACTCACCATTGGCAGTGCTCAATCCGAGGGGCGGGATAAACGGTTGTCTTTCAAATTCCCTATGCATGCAATAGGATAGCGTGTTCCGAGAATAGATATGTTCCGAGTTTTGCCGACTGGACACTTCGTTGCTCTGGTTGGTTCTAAACTCAGAAAACATCTTCCTTTTGTAAGAATGACTTCAGTCCCGTTCTTTGTTATTTTCAGACTTTGTTTTTTCCAGCTCACAAGTCAACAGAGAGTTGCTAGACTGACCCTAGCTGCAAATTATATTTGCTGCCGCTAGGGTGCGTCTAGATTTCTAGGCTACTACTAAAGCACCAACCTCTCTTCTCTCTTGGTCTCTTCCTCCATTGCAGCCTGTCTGAGCACCATTTCTGTTTATTACCCTCCTTATCTCATTCTCTGTGAAGCAAAGTTTTAATTTATTTTAGTGGTGTGACAATGATATAACAGTGTTTATTATTTCACTGCACTTCTTTCTTTCACCAAACAAGTTAAATAGATTACTTACTGGTTATATATTTGCTATTATATTATATAAGCACTTTGCTAATATGACGTCTGCTTGGTAACCAGAGCTATTGCACTGAGCTAAATAGCTGTCTGGATACACACTGACAGAGTGTAACTGGCTACTGTAGCTAGACACTTGCTTGAAATGTCACAGGTAAAAATATATTGTTTGTGAGTGGTGGGTTTTATGGGCCATGTGGTATATAAATGTGCCAAGCCATAGCTGTGCTGTTCCATCTCATCTTTATTGCAGAACACGGGGAGAACATTCCCATCATGCACCTCAAATTAGACTCAGGTACAGCAACCTACATGTACCAATAATTCAACGTCTCAATGAACAGTCATCTTTGGCTAATACACTATAGGCTGTTTCTAAACTGAACCGTGGTTGCAGCATTTTCCTTTTATTGACTGTGAGCTTGGCTGCATGTCCCTGCTGAGTAAGTGTCCCTGCTGGCGGTCAATTTCACCGCCATTCTGGCACCACCATCCCTTCTCCTCCTCCCCCGATTTTTACGCACCTGTGTGTTATTTGTTTCATTTGTGTGTGTATATATTGTTTCATCGTTTAGCCTTCCCTGTGTGTTACTGTTATTCTGTTTTCTGTGTCAGTGCATGTATGTATTTTCTGTCTGCCAGTAATTATAGGATAAATTATATCCAAATAAAACTGAGAACACCATCTTCCTGCATCAGTCTCCCTTTCTTTACATTACCCAAATGAACACCTTGTGACTATATATATACACTCACCTAAAGGATTATTAGGAACACCCTTTCAATTTCTCATTAATGCAATTATCTACGCAACCAATCACATGGCAGTTGCTTCAAAGCATTTAGGGGTGTGGTTCTGGTCAAGGCAATCTCCTGAACTCCAAACTGAATGTCAGAATGGGAAAGAAAGGTGATTTAAGCAATTTTGAGCGTAGCATGGTTGTTGGTGCCAGGCGGGCCGGTCTGAGTATTTCACAATCTTCTCAGTTACTGGGATTTTCACGCACAATCATTTCTAGGGTTTACAAAGAATGGTGTGAAAAGGGAAAAACATCCAGTATGCGGCAGTCCTGTGGGCGAAAATGCCTTGTTGATGCTAGAGGTCAGAGCAGAATGGGCCGACTGCTTCAAGCTGATAGAAGAGCAACTTTGACTGAAATAACCACTCGTTACAACCGAGGTATGCAGCAAAGCAATTGTGAAGCCACAACACGCACAACCTTGAGGCGGATGGGCTACAACAGCAGAAGACCCCACCCACCGGGTACCACTTATCTCCACTACAAATAGGAAAAAGAGGCTACAATTTGCAATAGCTGACCATATTTGGACAGTTGAAGACTGGAAAAATGTTGCCTGGTCTGATGAGTCTCGATTTCTATTGAGACATTCAGATGGTAGAGTCAGAATTTGGCGTAAACAGAATGAGAACATGGCTCCATCATGCCTTGTTACCACTGTGCAGACTGGTGGTGTAATGGTGTGTTGGATGTTTTCTTGGAACACTTTAGGCCCCTTAGTGCCAATTGGGCATTGTTTAAATGCCACAGCCTACCTGAGCATTATTTCTGACTATGTCCATCCCTTCATGGCCACCATGTACCCATCCTCTGATGGCTACTTCCAACAGGATAATGCACCATGTCGCAAAGCTTGAATCATTTCAAATTGGTTTCTTGAACATGACAATGAGTTCACTCTACTAAAATGGCCCCCACAGTCACCAGATCTCAACCCAATAGAACATCTTTGGGATGTGGTGGAACGGGAGCTTCGTGCTCTTGAAGTGCACTAAGGAATTTGTGTTTATCACGATAGGCGAATGATGTGCACTGACTTGCAATCGAGTTGTATCAAGATGCTTACGCTACCATTCATAGCAGTGTAACAATGTGACTTGTATTTCCATATGTATTGGCCCAATTAAAAAGTCTACTTGCTGGACCAACGATTCTGCTGAATGCACTCAGACAGACCTAATCAACATAGCTAATGTCAGGGTGACTAGGGCACTTTCCTTTATTCAATTTTTCATTGAAAAATCCTCAAGAACTGTTTAACTACACTGTAAAAACAATCTGTGAACAAACAGATTGATTTTACAATTTGCTGCCAGTACTTTTTCTATCATTCTACGGACATTTCCTTCAAGACAATAACAGAAAATACTTTATAAACACAGTAGACTTTTTACACACTATTAAAAGTAATATTAAATCTGTGTGTTAAACAACATTTACAGTGTTCACAAAGTATTTTCTGTTATTGTCTTGATGGAAATGTCTGAAAAATAATATAAAAAGTACTGGCAGTACTTTTTAATGTTTTTTCACAGATTGTTTTTACAGTGTAGTAAAACAGTCCTTGAGGATTTTCTACAATAATAGAATCCTATAGGACTCATATTATATTAAAACAGTTTTAGGTTGCTATTTTAATGTAATCTGGGCTTTTTGATAAGATTTGCATAGTAACCAATCCAGTAATATTTCTGGTTGAATTCTCTTACAGGAATTTAATATGGTTCAAATGTTGATTAGAAAATCCAAAATGACTGAATAGGGCAACAAATAAGAAAACAAATAGTACAATTATCAAAACTAAGTGAACACTTTATCAATGTAATAAATTATGTTAGACTCCAAAGAACAACTATGAAATTGGTTTAAGAGGGATCTATCCCGTGATCCAGGTTCCCTTGTGTGTGCGTTTTGTCTGTCTCTATGTTTGATTGTCTTCATCATGTTCCCTAGCACCAGTTCCTGTAATCCCTGCACTCCTGAAGGAACCATTCCCATCAGCTATGATCCTGGGCACCTGTTCCCTCTGCCGCACCTGGGGCCTTTATTACAGAAGTGTTGGCAAGCAGTCTTTGCTGGATCATTGTACTGCCAAGTGCGTTCTCAGTGCGATTCTAGTCTTGTCTAGTCATTCTAGTCTCTTCTGAGTTCCTGTTTCTAAGTTTTGTACTTCAGGACCAATTCATTTGTCCACCCGTAAGCTCGACCTGCTTACCTCTCTGCTGTGGGTCTCCGGAACCACATGTCTACTGTCTCATCAAAAGCTTCAGTGTCTACCCGCCTGTCACCCCAACTTCGTGTGCCGGAACCCTACCAGCCTCCCACCCTGCTCCATGTGACATCTATCCACCACCGAGCCAAACCGGTTCAGCCTCATCACCCAAGCCATCACTTCACAACTGTTCTGTCTCTTTCCCCATATCATCTCTACAATTCCCATACCCTTCTGTTACCAACCATCAACTAATCCTACTGTACAATAAAACGTCAATATCTTTATTTTCTTTCCTGTGTCCCTCTCTGCCTCTGGGTTCTCCCTTGTTCCGAGCCCTAATCGTGACACCTAGGAAAGATTTTATAGGATAATTGTACACACCTCAACTTAGGTGCATGCTAATGCTCATTTTTTTTGCAGTTATTTGTTAAGTACATTTAATATACATAATGTTATTTACATATAATGTAAATAACATGTATGTTATGTATGTTATGTAATATTGTATGTTATTTGTTTACCTGCCCAGGGACAGCAGATGCAAATTAGCTATTGGTTAACTCTGGTGCAATTACTCTTAACTGTGCATTGTCCCTGTAAAAATAAATAATAAAGTAAAGTAATGACTACAAATTTGAGCAGCCTCCCTATCCCTTATTTGGTATTGAGGTGGGCAACCCTAGCTGTGTGGTATACCTGACAGCCCAAATCTGGCTACTGAGAATGTCGTCCCAGGCCCATTTATGAGGGGAGCCCAAATTCGGATTTTGCATAGTCCTATTTGTTTTTGCAGGGGCCCTAAATGTGGAGTTGTGTCCCGGGCCCTGGGATTCCTGTCCGCATCCTGGTTTGGGACCCCTAGACTAATCTGGATTCAAAACTTGATCCTGCAATGACACAGCTAACTGCAGGGGAATTTAGGAGCCCCAGAGTGACATAGACACATTATAATGGCACCCATTATGTAAGCCTGTGCTGTGTGGAGACAGAGCTTTTAGACCGCAGTCTGTTTTCCACTTCACTGAACTAAGCAAATGTTCAGTCAGTCTTTAGAGGCTGCAAGTCTACATTTCTCCATCAAGAAAAGCCAACAACCAATGCTAAGATACTATTTTGCACTTACCTAGCCTTATATATTTTTGATAAACCATCATCAGTACCTTGGAAATATTTGCCTTCTATTGTTACAACCAATGTTTTTGTTCCTGATTTTGAGGCTGTGTGTTGCTTCAGATACCTGACAGGTGTTGGCTGTTTGGAGTTGCTGGCATACTAATTCAGTTGGAATATGAGATTATGAGAGATGAGCACATTAAAAGTAGCCAGGCTTTTGACTTTCACAGTTTGAATCTCTTTCATTTTATGTTCCAACTCAGCCATCTGTTTTCAACAAAAAATGGTTCAATCTGGCCTGTATGAAGGATTCTATACACCTCCAGACTGAATCACTTAATGTGGCTAACTGCCTAGAACACAAACAAATGTTGTTATATGTAAAAAGTTCTGAGATGTGAAAAGTACAAAGTAAAAGTACTTTTCAGGGTCCGACTGAGTTCTCAAGTTTTGGGACGTTCCTAATTAAGACCAAAATGACCAAGTAAATGGAATTCATAACTAACCAGTTATTTATGGAATCAATAGAAAGAATAAAAATGATTTGGGTTTTATTCAGGAACTTCCCGAAATTGGTGAAAACAGCCATGTACTTTTTTACAATTCTGAAAAAGTAAGCTTTTCTCACTGGTCATGTTGCTGAGGAGACAGGTATGAATAATAGAGTACAGAGGATTGGTGATTTTAGTGACAAACTTTAATATATAAATCTGACTATATTCGTATAAGTGTATGATGCCATCAGAGCTGAGAATATGGCTGTGTCTCAATATGCATACTATGCACACTATATAGTATGCCAGACTACGATTAGTATGTCCCAAAACATAGTACGCAAATATAAAATGTCAGAAGTCCCCGGATGGTCTACTATTTCAGGGGGATTTTTGAAGTATGCAACCCTGCATGCTTTTTGGCCTGATATAGCCCACAATCCTTTGCGACACAGAATAGGAGAGGTTTCCTGAAGCCGGTCATTTTTTGGCAGTGTTAATATGTAAGTATCCAAAAGTTAGGTAATAATAAACGTGTCATTACATGAGTTTTCTTTTGCTATTGTACCAATATTAAATAAAGTTTAAATAAAATACGAATAGGTTGTGCCAAATGTTTAATGTTCAAACTTTGCGGGCTTCATCGCTCGTGGAAGTGGTCTAATTTTATATGCAACATCATGACGTGTTAGTATGTCCCAATGCTAGCATACTCGCTTAGTATATACTTAATCAGGGCAGCTGACGGGGGGACAACTGGGAATGTTGTCCTGGGCCCAGTCCTGAAGGGGGCCCCAAATTTTGTTTTTGCACAGTAATTATTATTATAGGTGTGAGCTTAAAATGGTTCATTAAGTTGAGATCAGTAAACTTTAACCATAAAGAGGTTTAAGTACATCGCTCTGAACTCACATGAAACACTTAGTAACCAACACTGTTTGTTGGTTACTAAGTGTTTCATGTGAGTTCAGAGCGATGAAACTTGGCATGTAACAATATTGTCAGTTGTTTAGGCTGAATATTCAGATACTGGATCATTTAGTAACCAACACTGTTTGTTTAAATTATAATTTAACATGTTTTATTAAAAACAGTAACAAATATGTTGTACACAGTGTTGGTGACTTTACTTAAAAAAAGTAATTATTTATAGTTACTAGTTACTTCTCACAAATATTAACTGAGTTAGTAACTGAGTTACATCATTATAAAAGTAACTAATTACCAGGGAAAGTAACTATTGCATTACTTAAAAAAAGTATGTCAAATAACTTGGAAGCCCCCAATATTAAATATGTGAAATGAATGAAATGGACGCTAAATAGAATCAATTATTAGTCTGAGTCTGAGTTATAAGAGTTTGCGGTGGTGGAGAAAAATCTAGTTTATGTTGCTTTGATGTTGTGGCTTCATCTCCTTTTGTAGCGGAGCTCATGTTATCAGCTGCATTTTTGGCCACTAGTTTGTGGCGGCAAATGACAATGTGAGGTGCTTCATTAGATTCAAATGCCTTTCCACCGACGTGGAGTGTCTTTCTTCTTGTGCATAAGTTGCACGTTACATAAACATTCTTGCCTTTCACCTCAACGAGGGAAAAGTAGTGCTTATACTTACAGTTTGCAAAAGTTACCTTTGAACTCGTTGGACTTGCCATCGCTCTGACTTCTTGCCGTTGGTGTGTGCGACTGTCTGTGCGTGTGTGTGAACTGAACAGGGAACACCCGCCCTACTCTGCCTCTGGTTGGTTGTCAAATGATGAAAATGTACTCTAAGCCAATCATCATCAGTTGTGGTTGTCTACCACCCCCTTGACACACACACACACCAGAGAAAAAATGAGAAGGTCCTGCAAAGAGAAAGCAACAGATGAAAACCATTCATTGAGCTCAATAAAAGTAATGCCACATTTTATTGTCAGTAACGGTAACAGCGTTGTAACAGGGGAAACAGTAATGTGTTTGATTACTCGTTACTGAGAAAAGTAACGCCGTTAGTAACGCCATTTATTTATAACACCAGTATTCCCATTACTGGTTGTACATACAATTTGATTGAATATATCGTCAGTGTCTCATGTGAAAACACAATTACTTTTGAAAAACATTCACTAGAGTATGTTTTATCCAACTAAAGACAAATTTTTAGGACTACCTATTCAATGAATTAACAATGATTATTGTAATGAATTACGAGAGCTATTATTTTGAAACGGAAAATCTGAGTTTGTGTTGTCAGGCGAACCGTTCTTGCCTACTCTATAGCTAAGGCCAGCGCTGCCATTACATGTCCTCAAGAATAGGTGTGATCCTCCATTTTCAACAGGCTTTCAAATCTGCCGGCAGTCGTGAGTAATCTCCCCCTGGCATTTGTGTAAAAGCGCAAAGGGCAGAACTTGAATTTCCAGGTATTTCTTTCTTTGGCTAATGTATTTTAAAGATGGAGGCATAACATGGCTGCCGCAATTCAAGCGACTCCATCGTATGTATTCTGAATGGAAGATTCTAAGCCTACGAGAATGCTTCAATTAGTTGGTGAAAGTAATTACACATGAATGAGCAGATATTTTTGAAAGAACAAAGGGTTTTTTGCTGAGAATCAACAAAAACATGAAACTTTAATCTCATTTGAAATGGATGAAATACACATAAAATATATATATATGTATTTTAGAATACCTTAGCAAAGGCCACATTAATTATACATCACATATAAACAACTGTACATTTAAATGTTGTACCTTCAATATAAACACTCACACACACACACATTCACACACAAACCAGCAAATATAGTATTCAACCAACAAATACAACCCCATTGTAGGCCTGAGTTGCTTCTTGGGAGCTGTGAGACACCAAATGAATGGTCATTTCACTCCAATGACTGCAGTACCTTACAGTTCTGAAAATTGTATAACGCTATCTGGTTTCTTCTGTTTTGCAAAACTTCTGTACAATTGTCTTCACGTCGGCGATCAATTCAACTAAAGCTTGTTGCGTTAGCTGATTTGCTAAAGCAATGGCTGCAAGTCACTGTGCTAATGAAAGGGACTCGGTAGCTAACAAGCTAGCTTGAAAGAAACACAGCATATAACGTTAGCATTTAATATTTTCTCAGCTTCTCCCAACCTATAGCATGAATGTCATTTTTTAGGTTATCACATTCACTCTGATAATTGAATTAAAAAAACACTCTGTCTGAATCTCAAACTTTTTACTTAACTCCGTCAGCAAAACTCAAGAAAAACTTTGACCGTCACTATTTTTCACGCTACCTCACTCTCCATCTCTACCTCACTCCTCTCAACCAATCAAAAATAGCATAAAGGTTTTTTTCAGATAACACATCATTCTACCCAGTAACCGGGAATTCTTCACAGTAAAGATCTTTCTGGACTATTTATTCCACAGCATCATTATAAACATGAATGCCGTCTCAGGAGAGAACTGGATTAGGTTTCTCTCCTGTACAGTATGTGTTGTTTTGGTTTAGTTCTTAGGTTTGGTGAAATTATCCCCTGCATGTGATTATGGTTTCTGTCCGGTGTGCATTCTGTTTTCCCGCTGTTCAGATCTCATGACTATATCACATGTTCTCATTATCCAATCGATCTCCGTCATTCATTGGTCACAGCTGCAACCACCTACTGTATTTATTATCTGTGTATATAAGTCCAGTCTTAGTGTATGCTGTCATATTTTTTTCATCTCAATCCAGTCTGTGAGTGTGTTTTGGATGAAGATTATACTGCAGTCTACCACTCACAGTTTTCTACAAAGTGTTTTTCATTAATAAACTCAGTTTTGATTTCTGAGTTTCTCCTTCGCCTCTCTCTCCTTCCTTTAGCGCACCATGGACAGCAATTACCATTACTCATATTGTGACTGTCCAAGCTTGCTAGGGGGAAAGCAAGGCAGTTAACCATAGCTACCCCTGAAAATGAGAGTGTATTTTCACACAAACCTACCTTGTAAAATAACTGCAACCACCATTAATAAGTACTGTACACTGTAAATTATCTAATTGGCTCAGGGTATATATGTATACAATCATTTAGGATATATATTCAGTTTCCACTGGTGGGCTTGTGCCATGTTTTCCACAGGATAAAGCTGCATCTCACATATCCATAAAACCCTAGTTGTGCCTTCCCACTCACTCCTACATTGTCAGCAAACAGGCACAGCATGTAGGCCCTGCTGCCTGCAATCAGCGATGAGTGTGCTAGGCTGAGCATGCTCAGAAAAACCTGACTGCAGGATCTCCAGACTAGTTTAGTTGTCAACTGTATGTGGCATTATGGGATGTGACAGAGACAGTGGGTGGCAAGGGAGAAGAAGAAGGTCTGGGCCTGCAAAACCATGTAAAAAGCTGATTTATTGCAAAACACACTCATGCTCTCAACACAGTAAGACACTCTCTTTATTTCACCAGAATAGGCTAATACCCAACACTCCAGGCATAAGACCCAGTGCATTCAGCTTCACTCAAAAAATCTATACATGATAATGTGTGACAATACCATACATCCCATATGATTAAAATTACTTTTAAAAGTGTTTGGTTAAGGTTAGGTATCACATTCATGAGATTAGCATTAGGTTACTGGTGAGCATTCCAGAACTGACACACTGGATTTGAACTCAGTTAAGATTAGACATCACATTACTGAGGGTAAGTTCAGAGTTATGGTTATCACTACAAAAACGGACATGCTTGAACTCATAATCAATGAGGTGAGCCTGCATGTTAACCCCCCATCCACCATCCCCAACACCCTTGCAAATAACTACACTATTTAACTCTGATTGTGCTCACAACTGGTCCTAGAGTCCAGGTTTCTATAGTGACATTTCAGATGATGAGAGCTTTGTGACATTGCGTGTTTTACTGCTGGAAGATGGGTACACTGTGGTCATAAAGGGATGGACATGGTCAGCAAAAATACTCAGGTAGGCTGTGGCATTTAAACAACGCTCAACTGGAACTAAGGGGCCCAAAGTGGGCCAAGAAAATATCACCCACACCATTACACCGCATGAACCATTGAAACAACGCAGGATGGATCAATGACTTTTGAAGGTACTAGCGTAGTGGGCAAAAAATTTGCCGCATTGCAGGACAGTCTACGTCATGATAGTCAGTGGTTTGAGCCTGACTAGGTGTTCTCTGACTTTCCCCGGACCTCCTACACAAGCCAGCGCAAATTGGCATAGCGCTACCCGGGATTTGGGTTATACAACTCAGATTATATATCCTGCCACATCACTCTCCAGCGACTCCTTGTGTGCAGATTGGGTGCCTGTAAATTCAGTTGTGAAAGTGTAGTTGGTGAATGTAATCATCCCGTGCATGATCTGACAAAAGGCTTCCATGTTGGATGAGCAGTGTAAAAGATGGATCAATGTTTTCATCTTGTTTATGCTAAATTCTGACACAACCATTTGAATGTCGCAGCAGAAATCACGCCTCATCAGATCAGGCAACGATTTCCAATCTTCTATTGCCCAATTTTGGTGTACCCATGCAAATTGTAGCCTCATATTCCTGTTTTTAGCTGACAGGAATGACACCTGTTGTGGTCTTTTGCTGCTGTAGCCCATCATGCTTTGACATATTGTGCAATTAGATATGCTCTTCTGCATACCTTGATTGTAAGTAGTGGTTATTTGAGTTAATGTTGCCTTTCTTTAAGCTCAGACCAGTCTGGCCATTCTCCTCTGACCGCTGCCATCAACAAGACATTTTCACCATTCTCTGTAAACACTAGAGATGATTGTGCAGGAATATCCCAGTTCAGCCCTTTCTGAAATACTCAAATCAGCCCGTCTGGCACCAACAACCATGCCACATTCAAAGTAACTTAAATCACCTTTCTTCCCCATTCTGATGCTTGGTTTGAACTTCAGCAGATTGTCTTGACCGTGTCTAATTGCCTAAATGCATTGACTTGCTGCCAATTGTACCTAATGAACTGGCCAGTTAATGTATATATGTATTTTCATACAAATCAGGTCTCTGGAAAATGTGCAAATACGCAGAAAATATCAAGTCTCAATGCATGCATTTTTGCACAAAGTATGAGGAGTCATTTCATGCATTTTCCATGACTTCATTTTGTATGTTTTTGCACAAATTGAGTGTGAAACTGCTGGTTCAGGGGGGTGGAACTTGCAGTCACGGGTCTCATATGGGGAAAGAAGGACAGCCTAGGTGAATACCTCCAGTTCAGTCAATATTTTATAAGGGAAAGCAGCTATTCAAGCATGCTGCTCATGAACAGTTTGACCAAGACTGTGCTTGTGTGTGCTTGTGTGTGTATAAGATGGCTGACCCAGTGTCCCCACTGTGTCCCTACTGTAAAAAGGAGATCTGAGGGTTACAGTCAAACAAATTTAATGTTGTAGTTCAGCAATGCAATTGAAATGGATGTTGTTTATGGTTAATATACCCTCTCTAAAAGCTTTTATTATGTGCGTCCCAAATGTATGAAACACCACTTAGCCTTGGGGGGTTATATCATGGGTATGGACTGTCTTTAGGCATGATACATTGCAGATTTCCTGGACACAGTGGACAGCTCTGGTACATTGTCAACATGGGGTAGCGACGTGGCCTAATGGTTAGGGTATCTGTCCAAAAGTCCTGTAATAGCAAAAAGCAACTCTGTGGTGTTAAATTTGATAAACCAACTTACTGTGAACTTTGTTTCACTCATCTGTTAAGAGACAACAATTTTATGTCATTTATACCCACTTTGATTATTTCAGGGTATGTGTCCAACGTGCCTGTTTAGGCTACTCTGTGAACAATGCAGGTGGTGCTCCCAAAATGTATCTGTGCTATTAACCAAATGATCTGATTGAGAATTGTTTCATTGAACAGTCACCATAATGTGATATTTTAGTAGTTCCTGGTGCAGAGTGGATGCACACAGCTACCACACTGACCCACATACTGGGCGTGATGGACAAAGGTGATGCAACAGGTGGAGTTAGCCAGGAATCCATCATTCTCGAGGAGAAATGTCCCTCCGGCCATGGACATTGATGTGTTGGACTCCATGAGTCAGACAAATGGAAAACTATACAGCTGTTCTGCAAGCTTTAGGTTCTGGTCACACTGGACAGACCCCAATGACTTGTGAAACTTAACTGGAGTGGAACTCAGATGGACACAAACTGACAAGCACACTGGGCTTCCTATGATGCAGTTCCAGTGTACCTGTTTTACAACATGTTGTTGTTGTGTGTGGAGGTCAAGGTCACATACTGAACACAGTTGTTTTTGCATGGATTACAAATAGCAGGTTACAAACCAGTGGCAGCAATGCTGTACGGAGAAGAAGGAGCATCCATATCCTTGAAAGTGTTGATGTACTTAACACTTTCACTTTTCACCATTCTTTAAATAAATTGTAGATTCAAATAAAGCCACACCATTACTAGCCACACCATTTGGAAAGAGTATTTGATTTTGTGATAAATTATTATTGTTTTTTTTCATTATTTTATACTTAATTACACCAGGGGAACCGTCAAACAACAGTTAATCAAACTCTGATGTGCAACAATTGACACTACTCTAAATCAATCTAGCATATGAAAAACTAAATACAAGAGCAATCAAAAGTGTAAAGGTTATTGGATGAAATAATGATTTCTTGAATCAGATAGTGGATTGATTGTAGGATGTTTGTCCCGGAACAGGGATGTCAGCAGCCAGGTATTAAAGACGTGTTTCGGAGTATGCCCCAAATAACTATTTGAGCTGCCTTATAAAGCTTTGGGTACTGTTCATCTAGCACCTTCGAGAATACCCTTATCTCTTCAGACCCGTGGCTCTCTCACATCGCAGATCAGCAGGTCTCCTTGAAACATAACGTCATCTTCTAGAACCTTACCAGATGACCTTGGCTAGTTGCTGTTCCCAAATGTACTCAGTAACCCTCATCCGTGTGCCCTGTCCTGTTAGTAACCTGTCCTGTTAGTCTGAATGGCATCAAACATGTATAAGATAGGTGATGGTATTACAGTCTAATATATAATAGATAATAGAGTTATTAGCCATAAGTAATAAGCTTATTCTGATGTTTAGAAGGAAGAGAACAGCCATTGATGGCTTCTATGTCACAGTCAACTTTAGCACAGTGACCCAGCTGCCCCTCCCTCTGAGGGTAAAAGGCCATGTCCATCTCTATAATAAAAAGATTCACACAAAGCCTTCCTGCAAACTCATTGTGTGACCTTGAATCTCCCTCCCAGAGAGAGAGAAAAAGCCCCTATCTCCACTCAGATAACTTAACAGGCCTCAGAATGTTAATTGCACAACACTCTTATTTAATTACACCATTTTAAACTGTGTAAACTGTATTAAAGATGCTCATATAGCATTTATTTCCTCAACAATTGTGCAACAAGTTGCATGTGACGGGTGTAATGATGTTTGCCCTGTAGCAGCTTTTATTATAGTCCTTCCTCATGTGCAGCCATAAATGGCAGTACTATTTATTTAGACCAGTGCTGCCCAACCCTGTTCCTGGAGACCTACCATCCTGTAAGTTTTCATTTCAACCCTAATTTAGCACACCTGATTCTAATAATTATCTCAATGAAACCTAAAATATGTTGCCCACAACAAGGGTTTTAGAGAAAACCTACAGGGTGGTAGATCTCCAGGAATAGGGTTGGGCAGCTCTGATTTAGACGCTCCCTTTACCATTACAACATGGTAGACACAGACTTCGAAGTCCTGCTTATTTAAATTTTCAAACCAGCCCTAAATCACATTAAATACGTTCTGAGGGAACTATTTTGTAAAAGCGAAATATATCAAATATGAACGTATGAGAGGGTCAATTACGTTTGTAGGGAACTAAATTGAACACTCGAGTAACGTGCGTATAAAACCGTGACTTGCATGCCAGTGTTCGCGAGTTCAAATCCAGACCGGCACTTTGTGTGTTTTGTTCTACATTTCTTGCGTCATGTAGACACGCGATTGTCGGTTTTTGTAATGTTAACCCTAACCTTAATTCTAACCTTAACCTCAGTAACGTCATATCTAACCTTAACCGTTAGTAACCTCATGCCTAACCTTAACCGTTAGTAT
>JACXGM010005893.1:0-34019 GCA_016801145.1 Umbra pygmaea
CCCAACACCGTCCATCTATCTTTTAACCAAAGCCATATTGGGTTACTATTTGCCATATAAATTTCTACTCTGCTGTGATGCTTCACATAATTATAAAACCTTTCTATTCTCAATGACTCCACCAATTTGGAATTAAAGATAAATATTTTTGCCAAAATAATTATCAAATTATTAATTGCCTGACTACTACATTTTAAGTATTCTTCTCTGGAAGAATTTTAGCTGAATATTGTCACGGTTGAGCTTGAGTTGGTGTGCTGACATCCATGACAGATATTAGCCAGGCATGCAGAGATGTTTATCTTCACTTTGGTTTCTGAAGGCTGGAAGGAGAGAAACAGTTGAGTGTCATCAGCATAGTAGTGATAGGATAGTCTCTATAAGGTTATTACATTGCCAAAGGATTTGGTGTAGAGAGAGGAGAGGGCCTAGAACAGAGCATTTGGGGACACCGGTGGAGTGTCCATGCAACAGAAAAAGATCTTCTCCGTGTCACCTGATAGGGGCTGCCTGCCATGTAGGATGCAATCCAGGAGTGTGCAGAGCCAGAGATGCTGAGATTCGAGATGATGGAAAGTAGGAAGTGATGGTTCACATTGTAAAAGGCAGCAGATAGATCAAGAAGAATGAGAACAGAGAAGAGAGTTAGCTTGTGCCTTGCGATGGAGCAGTCTCAGTTGAGTGGCCAGTCTTGAAGCTTGACTCGTTGGGGTCAATGAGATCATTGTTAGAGAGATAACTGAAGAGTTGTTTGGAGAATGCATGCTCAATTGTCTTTGATATAAATGACCATAGATTGTATAATCACCTGATGGAGCCATGTGTGACATCACCCATTGGTTTGTGAGCTAATTTGGGTCATCGAATTTGCCGTTACGGGCGCAGACAACTTGGTTGCGGATTTGACGATTTTAGACGAGAGGGAGGAGTAATCTAGCTAGCTAACGGATATTAATTGGGATGCTAACAAAAAAGAGTATAAAACAAAATGTAAAACAAAATGTAACGTTACCGGAAAAACTGAACTGCGAACTCCTTTGAGTGTCTTGTCCTACAAACGAACACCATAGCCACGCCCTAAACACCCCTTTACTTTATCGCCAATTTTAAAATCAACAAGACCATAATTCACAGAATGAAAATCATGATAAATTGCAGAAGGCTTAAATCTAGCGATTGAGACCATATACTCTTTCTGAAAATGTTTACTGAGGTAATAAATCAAGTGAGACATGTCTCTCATCTTATAGACTATTACAGAAACTGAGGTCTTTTGCAACCAGACGTATCGCCCCCAGCTGGAATTCAGATAGAATGCAGGTTTAAGGCACTTCCTCATTTGCGTCAATATGCCAAACCGAATGCTCACCCTGTAGAAATGACAGAAGTGATACCGGCCTATAGTTTGTCATCGGAAGGGTTGAGAGTTGGTTTCTTTAGAAGAGCAACTCTTGCTATCTTAAAGTCTGCAGGGACACATCCAGTGGCCACGGATTAGTTGATGAGAGATAGTGAGAAATAGGAGGAGGTCTCCAGAGATGGTCTGCAGGACGGAGGGGGGAGTAGGGTCGAGCGGGCATGTTGTTGGGCGGCCAGATCTCACTAGCTGCATGATGTCATCTGGTGAGAGAGGGGATGACTCAGTAAGTGCATGGGCAAGTTTGATGAAGGTGCAAACAGTAGACACAGGTTGTGTGAAGGATTTCCGGATGTAATCGAGATTCTTCTCAAAAGAATTGACAAAGTCATCAGCGTAGAGGGGAGATAGTGGGGGAGGAAGTGGAGGGTTAAGGAGAGAAGAGAAGTTGGAAGAGTTCTGGGGTTGGAGGATGAATCTCAACGTTTTGCGTGATAGAATGTGGCTTTAGCAGCAGACATGGAGGAAGAGAAGGTAGCAAGGAGGGATTGGAAGGATTCCAGGTAATACTGGAGTTTTGTTTTCCACAATTTCTGCTCTGTAGCATGAAGACCACTTCTGTTTGGTCTCCCCAATCCCCCAAAACCATTTAAATATTATGAAACAATAAATATTTACTGTATGTATCGAAAATGTAATTAAAACAGCCTTTTTGTCATCTCACTACTATGACAAAATGTAAGAGCAAAGCATATGACAATGTATATATGTTGCTTGCTTCTGCAATCATGGCATTCATCATGGTATTACAATATAGCTCACTTTCTGACATAGGTAATGATTGTTTACTAAATAAATATCATACATAGTCCTTTAAAGGACAACTCCGGCGCAAAATGAACCTAGGGGTTATTAACACATTGCTAATGAGTCAACCGTTCTCTAGGATATGTTTTCATGCTAATCGAATATGGCCAGTTTTAGTGTGGACTGATAATTACCTTATAATGCTAGTTGTGAGGGCACAGGTGAAGTAAAAATAAATCGCTATTAGATACCACTAACAAGGCTCAAAATAGCACCACACTTTCACGGTAGCATAATGAGAGTCCCTACATGCTAACTGAAGCATTTAGAACTTTGTAAGTGTACAGACAGTTCATATAAGGAGGTACCATAAACAAAGCAGGGAGAGATGGATTCATTTAATTAAAACTGAAAAAAAACTTTGAAGCCCATCGTGAAAAAAATTGCACTGCCCTCCTCTCTGCCCCATCATGAAAAACAAAGCCCTTTCCACAGCCAAAATAAAAGTATCAACACCTGCCTCCATTTTTCACCAGGCCCCTGACCCAATATAAATCTACCTGTCTCTAATAAACCAAGCTGATGCTTTCTATTTAAGGAATTTTTCTCAGCTTTACAATCAAGTTGGATTTCTAAATGTACAACCAATTTGACATTTGTACATTTTTGTTCACATCTTCAATTTAGAAAGTAAAAGACAAATGGCATGAACTAAATTATTGTCATGCTGAAGCTGGCTCTAGTTTGTATTGATTGAATCAAGGGAACTGCAGGCAAAATGCTTCCTGTAGCCATAAATAACCTTGCTGCAGCTTGCCACGGGCAAATTGTCTCACTCTTCAGCAGTAAATTGTTCCAATATTTCAATGTTTGAAGGATTCCCTCCAACTGCTGTCATCTGATCATCCTATGTTACGTAATTCCAAATCAGCCCATCGTTTTCGTGGTTGGAAAACCCACAGTCTTCTACCAAGCCTGTTCTTATGGTTTCAGAACAAATTCTGGACTGTTCTAAAAAGCCTTCAAAATGTCCGGATCTGAATCACATACATGCATATATTGTGAGATAACACATACTGTATAAAATGGTATCAAATGTTTATGATGTTTCCTGGATGTCCACATACATTTGACATAAATTTTATCAGATCTCTTGGACCTACAAAGATAGTTCATTTTTTTATTGAATAAATATCACAAAAAGAATAGTCCTTTTTCATTGATTTACTGAGCATATATAATATATCCGACATGTTAACCTTTACATTCCATCATTGGATTGGCTCCGAATTCTCCTAATTGTTGCCTTGCAGCCTCTTACAGAGGGGCTTCTTCGCTTGAAGTCCCTGACCAGCTTAATGTTCATTTAAAAAGCTCATACATTTTGTAGCTTGAGAAAAGCCAGCTTGAGAAGCCTAATTTATAAATGATTTGCATCAGAAGTGGCATATGGACGAAACATAGGACGTGCGTATACGCACAGAAATATTCAGATTTGTAAAACCTTGCACACGCACGTCCTACGCTGTTTTCCCTTTATAAATCACAATCAACCCTATTACATGGCGCAGCTTTTGCGGCTTCACGTCACACCCATATTTGGCCATTGATAGTCAGTGAAATTCCCCCAAAAGAATATTCTGAGAAATCCCCCAAACAATTGAGAGGAAAACCAAAAAAAAGCCATTACTTTTAACGCCGAAAAGGCGTTGGAGTGGCAAAAGGTCGCAGACGCTGTGAACGCCGCAGCCTCAGTCGTACCGTGGCCAAAATAAAAAGTGATCAGATCAAAGTCGATGCCAAAAAGCTTGTAGCGCTTTATCGCTTAAGTGTCTACAATGGGGGAGGTTGACATTACAGCAACATGTCTGCATCACAAATTATTTGGAAATTAGTGAAATGAAAATGCTTTATATTAATGAAGGCATTTTCATTCTCAACCGGTGCCCTTATGGCAACATGAGTGCAGTCAATTGCACCGATTACATTTGGGAAACCGGACGCTTTTTGATTTGCCTTTTCACCCGCTGTGTACGGATCCTTTAGGCTATGTAATTATGCGCCAAAGCTATTATACCTACTAGCACGTCTGCCATAACCTGGCTAAGGGTTGGCTGAGATATCCCTGACCTGTCAGCCAATGCCTTCTGGAAAGTGCCTATCACCAGAAAACTTAGTATTGTGGGACTGGCACGGCGTGGTTTCTCCAAGTGTTCCCAGAGCGCAGAGGTCCAACAGGACGGCCCATTGTGCGTCATTACGCCTTGTGTTGGCATGCCTTTTTAAAACCATCCATTTGAATGTATTAGGTAAATTACAGATGTCAGTGTTAATCTAATTGTCAATGGGAAATAGTTCTGCGCTAATGGAATTTTTTGCGCTGACCTGCGTCACGATGGAAAACATTTAAAAATAAAACGAACTAAGACATAAATTAACACTATGATTCTGAAGCTGCTGACAACATTTCTACTATGAAAACTACTTTCCCCAGTTCACATTAAAGACTATCTATCCATCCATCCATCCATCATCATCATCTCTTTCTATCTATCTGCTCCGCCAGACAGATACATCGACAGGAATATATTTTAAACATGATTTTGTTCTGTTTACCGTACTATTTATGAGGATGAATTACATAACATGCCAATATACACTGCTCAAAAAATAAAGGGAACACTTAAACAACACAATGTAACTAGTCAATCAAACTTCTGTGAAATCACACTGTCCACTCAGGAAGCAACACTGATTGACAATCAATTTCACATGCTGTTGTGCAAATGGAACAGACAACAGGTGGAAATTATAGGCAGACACCCCAGTTAGCCAGACACCCCCAATAAAGGAGTGGTTCTGCAGGTGGTGACCACAGACCACTTCTCAGTTCCTATGCTTCCTGGCTGATGTTTTGGTCACTTTTGAATGCTGGTGTAGTTAAGGGAAATTAGGAGAATATTATACCATTAATATGCACATGAAATTAATACATTAATAATTGATATATTTCCCTTTCCCTCAATTATTGTTCTGAGTTAAACAGATAATTAATGGCTTAATAGAAAGCGTGGAGAATGATCTTATTGATCTTAATTGCCTCGTAGATATATAATATCTATAAATCTGACTCCATATGTTTTATGTGTTAGCAAAGCAAGTTTAACACAGGGCCTCGCGGGCGTGAAACTCTGGACCTGTCAGCAGGGGCGGACTGGCCATCGGGAGTGTCGGGAGTTTTCCCAAACGGCCGGTCCATTCCGGGCCAAACGGGCCGTCACATTTTACTTTGACGGCCGGTCGGACGTATTAAAACAAGTGACAGTAGGCTGAAATGGACAGGCTGTTGCATCCACAAAACTGCGCTCTGGCTCGGCCGTCAAATCAAGGGAGAGTTCCTCTATATTCAAATGAGGAGAAACCCAGAATGAATGATTGACGAACGCGGGGAGCGACAGATACAGTGCACACGCGCGCACACGCGCGCACACGCGCACACGCGCACCACCCCCCCCACCGCCGGCCGCTCCATCCAAAGTCCCGGGCCGAATTTTTTCCCAGTCCATCCCTGCCTGTCAGGTAGCTGGTCTGAACTCTCCGAGCCACACCAAGTATGCAATATGGACGGGCTAACCTGTCATCACTTAAACGACTGCAGCAGCTGGACGAGATCTAAGGTACATTGATTCGAAACCTAAAATCAGAAATGCTTCGCGGGAAGCTGAACTGTACGATAGGGACGAGGAATAAGGAATGCCCAGGTGTGGGCTGAACTTTCTTCCCTGTCAACTCGTACACAAAAAATCCCCTTTCTGCCAACTGAGGACGAACGCTGCGGGATAGCCGCGCCTCAGGGATTGCACCTGGCGCCTGGAATAGCTTGCTAACCAAGTGTGTGTGTGTGTGTGTCTTATAAGAACAGACTACTAGTGAATGTAGCTAACAGGGTAGATAGTATCTCCCGAAATCTCTCCTCCGGAGGTCTACCGGGAATAACTGTATCGGACTCAGATGGAACTCGGTACACAATCGATTACATTTTATTCCAGTTGCAGAGCATAAGAATACAACGCTACAACCGGACAATGAAATACAAGTTACATACCCAATATAGTTCACTTTCTGAAATCCTACAGCCTACCAAACTACAATTATCCTAGAGATCTATGCACACATCTAGGGCAAATAGCTGCCCGGAGTCTGAGTTTACCATTAGAACTCAAACTAACAACTAAAACAGAGCACTTTTAACCTTCGCGCCCAGGTGCTCCCCAAAACTCCTCCCACCGTTGCATGGCAAATGGTATCACTTCACTTGGCTGTGGTTAGAACAAACAGGCTTGGCACCCCCACATACATAATCAAATTATACACAGTCTTGCTGGCGCTAGCCTTGGAATCAACAATAGGACAGTGTCATAATATTTACATGTAATTGAAATGTCCCTTCCGAGGGGGGAAAACATACGTTTCCTGTGGAACCGCTGTACTGGCGCGAATACCAATACAACAGAATGGGCCTCACACATTTACATGATATTGAACTGTCCCACCCCAGGTGGGGGAAACAAACACTTTACTATAGAAACCTCCAACATTCTGGCCAGCCAACTAGAATAGTTATCTGGACACAAAAACATGCCTTGTGCAGCCCAATGGGGAGATAGTCAATATTTGGTCCTGTGAACAACATTATTTTCCCACTACACTGGCGGTGCTTTCACTCTAGTGGTAGCATGAGACGGAGTCTACAACCCACACAAATGTCTCACATCAATGAGAGCTAAGGCAAGTTTGCTCTGATTTGTCAGCATAGTGTCTAGAGCATGGAGGCACTACCAGGAGACAGGCCAGTACATCAGGAGACGTGGAGGAGGCCGTAGGAGGGCAACAACCCAGCAGCGGGACCGTTACATCCGCATTTGTGCAAGGAGGAGTAAGAGGAGCACTGCCAGAGCCCTGCAAAATGACCTCCAGCAGGTCACAAATGTGCATGTGTCCACTCAAACGGTCAGAAACAGAATCCATAAGGGTGGTATGACGGCCTGACGTCCACAGGTGGGGTTTGTGCTTACAGCTCAACACCGTGCAGGACGTTTGGCATTTGCCAGAGAACACCAAGATTGGCAAATTTGCCACTGCGCCCTGTGCTCTTGACAGATGAAAGCAGGTTCACACTGTGCACATGTGACAGACGTGACAGAGTCTGGAGACGCCGTGAAGAATGTTCTACTGCCTGCACCATCCTCCAGCATCCGATTGAGCACATCTGGGACATTATGTCTCGCTCCATTCACCAACGCCACGTTGCACCATAGACTGTCCAGGAGTTGGCAGATGCTTTAGTCCAGGTCTGGGAGGACATCCCTCAGGAGACTATCAGCAACCTCATTATGAGCATGCCAAGACATTGTAGGGAGGTCATACGGGCACGTGGAGGCCACACACACTACTGAGCCTCATTTTGACCTGTTTTAAAGACATTACATCAAAGTTGGATCAGCCTGTAGTGTGGTTTTCCATTTTGATTTTGAGTGTGACTCCATATCCAGACCTCCATGGGTTGATAAATTTAATTTCCATTGATCATTTTTGTGTGATTATGTTGTCAGCACATTCAACCATGTAAAGACAAAAGTATTTCATATGATTAGTTCCCTTTATTCAGATCTAGGATGTGTTATCTTAGTTTTCCCTTTATTTTTTTGAGCAGTGTATTTACAGAACATATTTGAGCGTTTTTTTTGCAAATATGTCTTAATTTGCATTTACATTACAATCTTGTTTTTTTTGTTTGTTTTTCACAGCAGATTGATCAAACAGGTGTTTGTGTAGGCTGTTAACTGTAAGAATGGCTTTGCGACATCTTCATATTATTAATGAGAGGCAGTATTTCGATTTCATTTACACAATGGTCTGCAGTTTCAGACAGTTTCACGTTTCATCCATCTGCCGACGGTGTCGCCATTTCTCATTTCACCCGTTTTTGTGCATGCGCCCGGGTCAGAGTTTCCGTGAATGACTGCACATTTTCCCATCAAGTTTGCTTTTTATAAATCCCAATTCTTACGTAGAGAGTGGCATACGTCTTCTTTTGTGCATACGCCATGTTTATAAGTGAGACCCCTGGTCTGCACCTGGAGGCCACCCGAGCAGCTTGGCTACCATGGAGTGGTTCTTCCTCCTTTTGAAGCACCTTTGCAGCTGGTTGCCAAATGATTTTAGGGGGTGCTTCGGCACTAGTGATGGGCACTAATTATTCTTTTTGAGACTTGTTCAACTGTATCATTCAATTGAACAGTTAGAAACAGATTTGTACAACATGAGCTCAGGCATGATTCAAAAGCAGTCCTCAAGTTCTGACACCAACAGCTGTTATATGATTGCATAGAAAATAGCTACAGTGTCATCAGCAAAAAGAGAAGAGTTAAACTATAACCACTGATTACTACAGTTTTTTTTAAGTTAAGCGAATGATTGAATTCAATGTAATAGTTCAATTGAACGTCTGAGTAAAAAATCATGACTGATAAATGGACATGACAAACTACATCTTCCCATGTATAGATTATTCAATGATAATGTAGAAACTGCTATAACGTCATTTAAAAAGGCTTGTGAGAGTCTGTTTGGATCAATGTAATTATTAATTTGAGAAAATCATCATTCAACAGTAGGAGGTCTGGCTCTGGCATACTCTTGGCATTACTGACACAAATGATCTAGACTCGTCAATGACTTTAATCGTTCATTTGTTTGATGAGCAATTTGTCGATCAACGGTAGGGGGGTCTGGCATGCTCTGGACATTACTGACACAAATTAATGAAATAACTCGAAACATTAGCTCTTTTTAATGATTGAATCAAAATGTTAAGAGTCCGCAAAAAAAGGCAGACTTCCCATCACAGCTGTGTCCCTAGCTAGCTCAGTTTTCACCATATACCCGCCGTAAAGACGGTTCAGAAGCCCAACAGACCCCTGATCTGATTCGATCCACCTGGACCTCTGCTTACCGGACTTTATTTTTCCATCTATTATACCCACTTTTGGTTAGAAACAGTTGTGGTGGAGCGGAGAGTCGGGGAGGAGAGAGAGAGCGAAGACAGCCTCTAGTTGGGGGTAATACATTTGGTACCAAGCGTAACATGAGCCCATCCTCCCCAATTAAGATGCCAACACACAGTATACTCACACAAGAGCATGGAGGCAGGACTGTTTGGCGGTGCTTGAGTATTAGTGATGGGAAGTTCGATTCTTTTTACTGAATCGTATCTTTGAATCTCGTTCATTCAAATGAACAAATCATTTTGATTCCTATCGTTCATTGGTGCATGCGCAGATCGAAATGAACGAAAAGAACCAGTATACCGATCCGTACCGTATGTACTAGATCATAGAAATAAGCCTTCGCAAAAAAGAAGGACATAACGAAATTAATTAACCATATAATATATCATAGAACTAATGCACCTGCGCAAATCCAAAAACATTTAAGATAATGAACTAATCTCATACGACGTCTGGTATAAAGTTTTACATTTGAGGCAATAAAATAAGTGTAGCTGTCAAGTGTGTTGTTCACTTCCATCCCGCAGCCTGAACTTTATATCATTCAAACATTTGTTCATTTGAGGCAGTGCGCATAGGCAAAATGTAACAGCCTACCGTATAACAAATTCATTATAACAAAGACATTCAGTGGCCAAGCAGTAATACGGATACATACGTGTAGTAAACCCATTATTTTAAGTATCCAGCGTCATATGACTTCGTAAGAATAACAGTTAACAATTAATTAATTAAAATATTTATTTTGTATACATAATCCTGTGATAGGATCAACAGAACCATATGTTAACTATGACAAAGGTGCATTTGTCAAGTTAGTAATTTGTTCGGACTCGTTAAGTCAGTCTACAGTGATGAGCAAACGTGCAAATCCAATAACTACATCATATTGAATAATAGAGTAATGTGCCTGCCCCAAAATGAACGATATGAACGATCCAGGTACTAGTACCGAGCAGTATACTGGATCATAGAAGTAGATCGCCTGTGCGAAAAAGAAAGAAACGAATGACTCATGTACCAGTACGGAGCAGTATAATGGATCATAGAAGTAATGTGCTTGCGTCAAAATGAACGATATGAACGATTCAGATATTAGTAACGAGTAGTATACTGGATAATAGAAGTAATGCGCTTGCGTCAAAATGAACGATATGAACGATTCAGATACTAGTACCGAGCAGTATACTGGATCTTAGAAGTAATGCGCTTGCGCAAAAATGAACAATTTGAATGATTCAGATACTAGTACCGAGCAGTATAATGGGTCATAGAAGTAATGTGCCTGCGCGAAAATGAACTAAATGAACGATCCAGTATGAATCGTACGTACCGGTCTTTTAAAGGATTTGTTCAAAATGAACGAATCGTTCATGAATCGCCAATCACTATTGAGTATAAAATGATCAGGCTGACATTACAGGAGACCACCCAAGCTTCTCTGTGGGAAGGTGGGACGTCCATAAACTGACTACCCACTGGTGAGGGTAGAGGTGGAAGGCTACATGACAAGTTATGACCATCCATGATCCAAGCAAATGGTGAAGTTAAATTAATTGTCAAAGTCATGGTTGTGGCAGAATGGGCGGATAATTCCCACAGGTGTTTGACTGGTGTTTGTTCTGTTTAAATGTAGATCATTGCCTTTACCATCCATTCAGCATTTGATTGTCTTATTAGTGTCTGCACCTGTGTATCATTACCCAAGCATTACCAACTGTATGTACACTAGGGTTTGTCATGTTCTCTGTCTGTGATTTTTATCTTTTACCCCTCAAATTGTGCAAGGGCCCTGCCTTCCCCGCATTTTGAAGTGTCAATTAGTGATGGAAGTTTCGAATATTGACTCAGATGTTTTCGAATTGTTCAGTAAAAATGACAAATCTTTCAAGTAATTTTGTTAATTTGAGTCACAACTCAATAAAAAGCGTTTTTCAAAATGAAAAAATCGTTAATGTTCACACCTTCAGTGAGAGGATGAAGCGGACTATCTTTCTGGTCATGAAAAGATAAAAAAAAGACAGCAGGAGCAGCAATCAGGTAAACTTGTGTTCTCTTCCATCTAAGTTTGATGTCAGGAAATAACAGTAACATTACATTGATGTGCTAGCATACTCTGGACTCTTACATAACAACAAATGTCTTGCACATAACAACAAACATTATTGGTGCACATAATTTTATAACAAGAAAATGATAAGTCTCACAGTCAAGGTTTAGTGACAACTCTGGCCTAACAGCTTCCGGTTTGAGATGAGAATGACGAGGTTGCCCGTTTGGAAGCTCCATTCTGAATTATTTATGCCATCTCCAAAAACGAAGTAAACCTTATATATTTTACATACCAAACAACAAAGGAAAGAAAATCTACAAAACCTTCCTACCAATAGCAATTACCAGCATTTCAATATGCCTAAACCGTCAAGAGCCAGGAAAAAGACAAGCGCCAGGAAAAAGACAATGTGGCAAGCATTTCTCCCTCTGTGGCGGACTCCGAGTGCCAGGATGATGAACCAAATTCCACCCTAGTTACCTAAGCAGATCTTAGGTCTTTTAAAGCAGAGCTTTGGGCTGATATTTCAACCGCCCTGTTCGGTCAGTTGAAATCCTTCATCAAGGCCATTATTACTCCTCTTTTGAAAGCCCTGGACCAAGTGAGGGCCTCCATCGAACAACAGGCTCTAGTACTACCGAGCTAGAGCTGCGCTGATCCGCCCATGGTAAGACGATAGCTGGCTTGGAGGCAAGGGTTTCGCATCTGGAGACAGAGAGCCGTAAGCTGTGGGACAGGGCTGAGGATCTGGAGTCCCATTCCAGATGTAGTAACACAACTAGTCGGTGTCCCAGAGTCACTGGAGGCTGGAGACCCAATCGGTTTCGGGGCTGGCCTTCTCGCAGAGCTTTTTCCTAATATGTTTGAGACGCCTGGGTCATCGGCTTCCCGGGGAAGGGATTGTCAGGAAGCCCCGAGGCCTCATTGTCTGATTCCACAACTTTCAGGATAGAGAAAGAGTCCTAAGAAGAACAAAATCAGATCAATTGTTTTTCCGGGGAACAAAGGTTTACATTTTTGCTGATTATACAACAACATCATTACCAACTATTCTTTCCATTCTGGAGAAATTTAATTCTTTTTCCGGCAACAAGCTAAATTTTCAAAAAAGCAAGCGTTTCCTAATCAATTTAGCCGCATTATTGCTTCAGCAGACAGATCTGCCCTTTCAACTCAATCAGTTGGGCTAAGTGAATGTTACTCACCCACTGCCGGCTCTCCTTTCAGCTAATGTTTCCCCCCCATCTCTTCCAGATGATGGCAGATTTTAAGAGGTGGGGTAACTTACCTCTCTACCTCATAGGGAAAATAAATGCTGATAAAATGAATAGCTTGCCCAAATTCATCTATCTTTTCCAATATATTCCTTTGTTCTTACCCATGTCCTTTTTTACAGCAATTAATCAGGCAGTCTCCTCTTTCATTTGGGCTGGAAAGACACCAAGAATCAGCAGTGGTGGGCTTGCACTACCTAATTTTCTATATTTCTATTGGGCCGCCAACCTCCAGAAACCGCTATTCTGGAAGCAATCCCTAGATACATCATGGTGCCTGCTAGAAGGACTTTCCAACACCTCCTCTCTCCCTGCTTTACTATGCTCCGCTCTCCCTACATCTCCCTCATGTTTCTCAGACAACCCTGTCCTTTCCACACTCAAAATTTGGTACCAGTTTCGGCGCCACTTTAAGTTCTCCACTACATCCATTTTGGGCCCTATTAATAACAACCACATATTTACTCCATCTGTGGTTGACAGTGCCTTCACTCTCTGGGAAAAATGGTATTAAAACTTTCAAGGATCTTTATGAAAATTGAGTTTTCCTACCCTGGCGGTCAAACACGCTTTGCCCCCATCAAATTTATTCCAATATCTGCAGATGAGACATTTCGTCTCCTCTAAATTTGTTGGCTTCCCTCGATTATCCCCCACCCAGCCCTGGAATGAGCAATTAAATTTTTTACCTCAACAGAACTGTGATAAGCACTCCACTACTATACCTAAAATTGCTTGGGAGCAGGAAATGGGTCTTACATTTTCAAATGATTTCTGGAATGGAGTAATCGACAGAACAAGTTCCACTTCATCTTGCGCTCGACTTGGACTCATTAAGTTCAAGGTGACCAACAGAGTCCAGATTGTCCAGGATGTATACCACAGTGATGGATGTGTGTGACGGATGTCATTCCTCCCCATGCAACCTCTATCATATGTTTTTTACCCGCTCGAGATTAACCTATTACTGGACCTTTGTATTCCATACCCTTTCAGAAGCACCTAAAATCAATTTAACTAAATGCCCCCTGATAGCGGTGTTTGGAGTCCCAGGGGACTCCAGTGGAAAGGAAATGAACTGCGACACAATAAGAGGTTCTGAAAGTGCTGTAATTGTATGTGTGATCACTCTGCTTACAGAAGGTTGTGACAGACCCAAGTCATCACTGCTACATTGTTGCATTTTCCCAGTTGCCAAATATGTTAATGTAGTGATTACTTTAATTTCTGGCACTATGACATTTCTGTGCTGTGTCTGAGATGTTAGCGTGTCTCTAATAAGATCGGTCACAAACATGATTCCTGCACGATCTAATCTATAGCTTCTTATTGACTCACTATCATCCATTGTCTGCAACACAGTTCTTCTCCCTCTTCGTAATTCCGCCGTTTTCTCCTCTACTGAAGGAACTCCTAAGCCTCTTAAAAGTACTCGTCTGTACTCCTACCAATTTTGGCATTAGGACCTCTTTTAAGAATTAAGATGCTTTCTGAATTACTTTTTTCTTTACTAGGATTTTTTTTTAATTTTAAGAGTAAACGCCCACATTTCTAAGAATTTTCTTAGAATTTTCTCACTAGGAGCTACTCTTTGCATTAAGATTCTTTATGAATACGGGCCCTGATTTTTAAAACTTGAGAAAATGAAGTATTCAATAAGGGGATCACAATCAAAATTCTTAGAAAAATTGCAGTTTTATTTCCTATTTGAATAGCTTGCAGAGACTCCCTTCTGATCTGTGTCAGATCATATGAAGCTCCTAGTCCACCAAGTGTAATTTATTTTTGTTACTGAAGGTATTTGTATTTATGTTTGAGTTTGTTTAGATGTTGTGTGTGGGGTTGGGGGAGGTGGGTGGTTTGGGGATTATGTTGGAGGGGATTAAAAATGTAAAAATTGTATTGATATATTGCTAGACACAGTGGCCCTCATTTATGAAACGTGCGTACGACCTAAAACAGGCGTGCAACGGGCGTACGCCAATTCCTACGCAAAGCAAGGGATTTATCAATTTGAACGTGATCGTAGGCTGCGATAAAATCTCACGTCTGGGCTGACTTCGTGTACGCAAATTCTCTAGTGACTAGCGGTATTCATGGTATAACCACCCGGTTCAGTGAATTGTTCAACTAGCAATCATTGAGGAATGTGTCTGGATCGTAACTACCCCATTTTGCAAATTGCATTTCAGAATTACGAATTAATTGTATACAGCACATTGCTATTAAGTGTTATTTATTTATTCCCTTTCACTTCGGGCTGGCCTAGAACATGAGGGCTGAAATTAGGCAAAAAACTATTGCAATCAAATTATATCTATTCATATATATATTATTTAAACAAGCGCTTTGGCAGTCCTGTAGTCGAAGCGATGGCAGATCTGGAGGACCTTAATGCATGCTCTCTACATTGGGAACTTTCAGCGGGAGATCAGGGACAGGTCTGGTATAGCGCAGCCAACAATAGTGAAAGTATGCCAGCAGTTTTGGCAGCTATGAAGCCCCTGTCTGGTATATTCAAACTATGATTAAAAGATAATTTTTGGGTTTCCAATTGGATGTAGCCATCCATGAATGATTACGCATTTATCAATCGTAAAAACTTTAATTCAATCAACGTTCAGATCATATGTGATGCCAGGATATTTGTTTTGAATATGGCAGCCGGTGGCCGGGTGCCATATTTTTTTAACTGCAGCGTTGGAACAAGGCTACATGGCGCACTGCATGGCTAAGGTCATCTCCTCGGTGAGTTACGCCCCCGTACAATTATTATAATAGTTCTACATAGTTTTTTTGGTGAAACGGATGGATGTGATTCCTCTAGGAGACAAAGGTTATGCCCTGACTGAGTACCTTGTAACACCGCTTGCAAATCCTCAAACAAGCAGGAGCGCAGGTTCAACAGTGCGCACACGCACACGAACCACAGTGGAGTGATCGGTTTGCTCAAGGGCAGGTAGCTCTGTCTTGGGTAAGCGGGGTGGGGTGGGGGGATTGCTATACACACCAGAACAGGCTTGCAACATAATTATGGCATGCAGGGTACTCCACGATATTGAGCTGGAGAACGGTGCTATTCAATGAAGATCAGTGGCCACAACAGCCACCATTGTGCTCTCCGAAGGAGAAAGGATCTTATTCTGAGCTTCTAATATAAGTGCTATCTTGGTTAAGTAAGCTAGGGTAAAGTCAGCTAAAATAGGCCACTTTTTGGTAAAGGGCTTACCATCAAATAAGCTTTGCATGAGATCTAATGTAATTTTTCTGCTCTGCCTGCCTAGAAAACTCAGACCAATCAAAACTCTTGTTACAAGTCCACAAGTGTTGTAGCAACAATGCAATATCAGTGATTTGATGTAAAGAAATTAAAATATATGACGCTACAACATTATTTGGCCCATTTTATCTGATGGCCCAATTTAGCTGACTTGACCCTACGTAAAATATACAATGTGGAAGGTTTAGTGAAAATAATTAATTCATTTGAAATGCACTTCAGGTTCTCGCTAATAGTTTTCAATGACTGTAGCAGTAACCTCAGTCAACACCGCATTTTCCGTTAACAATTGATGCCTGATTTTTAACTTCCAATTAAAACCAAGCGGTTGGCCTGCACCTGAGACCTGAGCGTCTCTTTTTATCTCAGAGAAATTCCTTTTCTTTGGCAGATTTCGCTTATCCATATCGTAAATTCTAAGGGCGAGGCCTCTAATCCATGCATTAATGTGGGCGTGATATGTAAATTACGATGGATTTTAACCGTCTGATTTATCAACAACCGTTCATTCGTACGCTGGAATTGGAGTGATACAAATGTTTTGTAAATCACACGTGAGTCTCGTCGTAAGATGATATCTGCGCTCAGATCTACACTGGTTTCTACGCACGTTGGATAATGAGGATATTTTGAGCATTTATTACCACGTCAAAACACAATAGGCCCCATCTTAAACCCACCGCAATTTACTTTTTACACCAACGCATGTCTCATTCCTATGTAGCACCCGACGCATAGGGGACTTTTCCCTTCACAGACGCGCGTCGGTAAATTAGGGAATGAACTTGCGTTCGTTGGGCGGTTCAGCGAAAAGAAGAAACGTGTTCCGGCGCAAACATTCCCTGGTGCTATCTTAAAGTTCCTGAAAACAATTCCGCCACTGACCAGGAAAAACCTGGTTAAAAGTCAGTGGCATGTTATTCATATGCTATTTTAAGGGTGCATGCTTGGCCATAATGTAGCATGTGAACAACGCGCATACACTTTGCTCCTCTCATCTACACAAATGCAGCAGTTCCCATTATTGCAATACATAATTAGAAGGAACAATATTACCACATGGGGGAAATCATTGTGGTGTCCGAAGATGTGAAAAAAAAGGCATACATCAAGTGTACACATTTACCCAAATTATTCAGAATGAATTATTCACACTGATATACAGTGGGTACTAGCGATGCTCATATTGACCGTTTAACCGTTAACCGAAAGTAAAACATGACCGATTCATATTATCAGTTAAATGGTTTAGAAGTTTTTTTTTCTACGTATATATAGCCTATATTAGTTAAATCACGTGGAGTGTTGACATGCGCAAACAGAGCCTGGCACTTCGTTTTGAAAGATGGGGAGATATAGGTAATGATGAGCGAAATATACCGGCTGCCTTTTTTGCATCTGCAATGTGTTCTTCATTTAAAATGACAACCCTTGGACATTTATGACGACTGTGATATTAACTTGTGCTTTATTTTTTTCATGTACAGAAATGTATAACGCTATCATATTGGAAAGCATATATTATTTTATCGGCTATAATTCATCATGCTCCTGATGTATTGTAGCCGATAAAATAATGTTACCTTAAAAACAACACATACAGTGATTGACAGCACGCACTTTATTTTCAGAGAGGACCGTAATGGTCATTTCAATGGAATAGGTGCGCTCGGCAGATATTGTATAGTTAGTAACATAACGCATAGCAAGCGTTGTCAACGTTTTGTTTTGTGTTAATGAAATATAGCCCTTATTTGCAGTAGGCCTGTAAGCAACAACCTTGTTCCAGATTGTCACCGACTGTATTCATTCTATAATTTGACAACTCTGTAAACACTGCATCAAGGCTACTTTCCTATGATTGACAACAGATGAAAACATCTGCGACAAATTTTCTGTGACAATATTTTGGTTGGTGTGGACTTTACGCCAGTGTAGTTTAGTGAAACCAAACATCGACACAGCTTTAGTATGAAAATAATTACTTTCAACATATCGTTTGGTGTGGACTTTGCACCCAAGTGAAGCTGGTGCACCCGGCAGCTGTTGTTGATCTGTTCTTTATGCTGTTTAGACATTAAAACAAATCCGTGAATTTTTTTGTATATTTAACGGGTTACAGACACTCGTCAATTCTTTTTTTTAAAGATTCAATTGGCTTTAAATAATCTTATCAGGTAACGGTTAATATTCGGATAACAAGTTGCGGTTGTTGGTCAGGAAAATACGGTGGCCCTGAAGTGCAAATCACAACAGCAAATAGGAAAACAAAACGGCAAATAAGAAAACACGACAGCAAATATGAAAACACTTCAACAAATCACAAAGCACAACGGCAAATAGGAAAACATAACAGCAAATAGGAAAACAAAACAACAAATATGAAAACACTTCAACAAATCATGAAGCACAACTACAAATAGAACACCACGACAGCAAATAGGAAAACACAACAGCAAATATGAAAACACTTAAACAATTCATAAAGCACAACGGCAAATAGGAAAACACAACAGCAAATAGGAAAACACTTCAACAAATCAAAAAACACAACAACATTAACTTCTTACGGAAAAGGTAGGGCCTATCTAGCAGAGTACAGACCATCCTGATTGGACAGACGGACTCTCTGTCTTTTAAAAGGAAGGAGAGGTGAAAAACATGGAAAATCGCCTATTTTGAGAACATGAGTACTCCCGAAGATACTTTCGTTATTATTAGTGTTGGGAGTAATGGCGTTTAAGTATAACGGCGTTACTAACAGCGTTATTTTTACAGTAACAGACTAATTAATTACTTTTTCCGCCCTCATCGTTACAATTATTTGGTTGAATGAAGTTCGAGGTGCCAGGCTTTGGCTACACATCATAGGCCGGTTGCACCACCTGGATATAAAAACTTGGCCTTAAATCCTAGGTCGGGTGTAGCTACGTCCGATGTTCTGAGTGGAATTTACACCTGTTGCACCAAATAAAAACAAGACAAGTCTTATAGCTAAGTCCAGCGTAAGTAATGTGCGTCCGTGAGATCAGAATATTCCTAGTGATAATTGCTAGGCAGTGTTCTTTCCTTAATTAATCCAACTAGATAAAATGGTAAAAGACAGTTTTAAACATTCCAACGTTGCCCCCTGGCAACCGTTTCGCATCATAACCCATAGATTGTAAAAGAAAAGAGAAGCTACTATTAAAATACTTGCATTTTATTGCTTTGTATGGTTAAAATATTATTTTCATGTAATTATAAATTCCACTCATAATTAAATTGATCCCTAAATTCGATGTGCCTGCAAGGGCATTGTAAATGATAAATCCTGTTTACTAATTACAACGCCAAAGAATGCGAGCGTGTGCTGTGCACTACGGCATGAAAAATTGAATTTGGAAAACATTGTTTTACGTATTGAGACACACAGCTTAAAGTGACTGATCAAGATTTGTTTGTAACGTAGTTTTAATGAACAACACGTTGGCTATTTCCAGGCATTTTATTGATAATCTAGCCTATGTAGTTAAAGCTGAAAGACATATCTATCATCATTTACCCATAAAAGTAGGTTACCCATTGCCTTTTACTAATCTGAAATGCTTGTTCAAACCTGATAATTGCCCACCCAATCAGCTGTTAATTCATAGCTTGTTATTAATAGATAGGTACGTGGGCGCTGCAAACATAAACAATGTGCCCTGCATCTTCGATTATACAAAACGGTCTTTCTCCAAAGAAATTACAGATAAATCTTAACGTAAACAGAGAGTCAGAAAAACAAGATATTTTAAATAACTTGTATAAATTGGCACCCTGCGCCCTGGCTGCGCCTGCGAGCTACTAGGCGTAGAATCTATGACCAACTCATACACGTTATTCCTTTAGCTTGCAACCTAACGATATTAACTCGCTGTTAACCATAGATTGCTGTTAACTCTAGTGCTAGATGACGTTAGCGTTGATGAAGTGCTCTGTGCGAAAGTAAAGTTAGTTAGTGATGTTAGAACTTCACCTGTAAGATATGCAATAACGTTACCTGAAATAAACTTCACTTAGCTATTATATCATATGTTTTGCAATGTCGACCAGAGCAGTAATGACTGAGTGAGACAAAGTAATTGCTTTAGCTTGCAATATGATGATAACGTTAACTTACGCCTAATGGTTTGCCAAACATCATTCAGTTGTAATGTTTTGAATGTCTATCGAGCCTAACGTTACATAATGTTGTTTTTTTAGTTTAGGTTAACCATTATTTCACCAGCCAAGTTGACTGAGAACACTTTCTCATTTGACTAGGGGAAGGGACAGAGAGGACGGGGAGAGGGATAGAGAGGAGGGGAGAGGGGAATGTATTAGCCAATTGAGAGATAGGGATGATTAGGTTCCCATGATGGTATGAGGGACAGATTGGAAATGTGTCCAGGACACCAGGGTTAACACTCTTACGAATAGTGCCATGGGATCTTTAGTAACTACAGAGAGTCAGGACACCCGTTTTAACGTCTCATCCGAAATACGGCACCCCACGCAGGGCAGATGTCCCCATCACTGTCCTGGGGCATTGGGAATGATAAGTTAACGGTACCATGTATTGCATCTAATATGTTTTTTTGGCATTTACAGGGACCACTGGCTACTCAGCTGCAGCATCTGGAATAAAGGATCACTGACACATTAAGTCAACCATATGTTAATATGGACTACTTCCAGAACGTTGCAAATCAGGAAGCCTTTACTGTTACATCTGCATCTACCATCTTAAAAATCCAGCTGAAATTGTGGAGTGTCTTATCTCTTCAAAGAATGATCCACGCAGCTCTTTCCCAAGAGAGTCGCTGTGTTTTTATTATAGGATGCAGCTGACCAAAATTTTGCTTTTCTGAGTAGCTGCTGTCCCGGCTTATTGACATGCCCTTACCAGTGTCTTGTATTGCCAACTTGCTGGGTGTCAGTCAAAGTACAACTTAAAAGTGTATGCGTGAACTCGGGTTGTCCACTAGACTTGCATACAGCAGTTTATCTGACAGTGAACTGGATGATGCTGTCCTCTATAAACAACATAGGATTGGCTTCCTATTCCGCAATAAGGCCTCCTTTACTCATTCTGCCGAAACACACCTTGGTAAAAATGACCATCCTATCAATCATAGATTTCGGTGATGTCATTTACAGAACTCTCAAATTGAGATGTAGTCTACTGCAGCACTATCCATTTTGTCACCAACATCTCATTTAACTCTCCCCTTATATTTTCACCTTGTCTTTGAACATTTATACTGCCCTACAAAAGCAAAATACCTTAACTCACCAGAGTGTAGAAATGAGAAAAATGACTTCTCAATGTTAATATTGGAAATGTGGCAAAGGACAACCCACTATTTAAAAAAAAAACTACAAAATTGACATATATTTGTCCACATGATAAAGCAGATCTTTAATTCCAAAAACAACAATAAATCATTTTTGACCAAAATTGAACTTAAGGCCTTTTGCCTTTGCAGGCAGGGCAGTATGCCACAGTGTATTTGTCACACCCCATGGTATATTTGCACTCATCTGCAGTTATTTTATACAGTTTTTGGACTCTCATTTGCACAGGTATGCTCAAGTGTTAATTATTTAATTGTTATTGCCCTGCCGCTTCTGTATACACTGATCTACTGCTCTAATTAGACCTCAATTACACAAACTGTATATACATTATATACATTTCCTACCATATACTCTGAATAACCTGCATGTTTTTGTACTTGTGTATTTCATGTGTAACTATGTTGTCTTGCACCATTACACTTCCTCTTGGCCAGGTCACCATTGCAAATGAGTTTCTCTTCTCAATCAGCCAACCTGGTTAAATTAAGGTGAAATAAAAAATAAGTGCAGGAAGGTTCTCTTTATTTCCATCTCTTTAATTATTAAATAGTCAGTGACAACATTTTCACGTAAATGTTCATAATTTCATTACCAGATGTATTAGCTCATTACAGTCTTGACTCTCACCCCTAATAAAAAGCTCATAGGTTTGTGGCCTCATATTCCAATCAATTGACCAGATTTACTATAAAGTCTATTGTACAATAACAGTTTTCACAAAGTGCTTATTCAGCTATTTGACCCAAAGTGTAATGAGAAACTCCCTATTAGTGCTAAAACCTAAGAAGCATCCTAGAGGGTGTCTACACTCAATGGGGTCCAGATGGGCAAAGCTGGGCTGTGCCCTGAGTTTTTGCAGAATCTAGATTAACACATTTATGTGGACTTGGACAGGATTAACCGATGAAGAAATTACAAAAGTTTATGGAGACCACAAACACAACTAGGTGGGCTGTGGGCAGTCCAAGAGTCCTTGCTTCTTATTCCAAGGGTTCTGGTCCTCCTAGGATCAACAGGAGAACAGAAACATGAGAATGGGCATGACGTAGATTCAATACCTCAATATTTTATGAGCATATGAGACCTTTTTTTTTGTATGTAATACATTTAGTCACGGAACCCAGAGAGGGGTTGACATTTGGTATTATAACTTTATGTTCTCGACAAGATTAAATTATGGTTCCATATTCCATCGAAATGATATTAAATCTAATTCAAATCAACTCAATATAACAAATCAACTCAATATAACAAATGAGTGGGATGCATTTTTAAAGTATTGTGATGGACCCTGGATTTTAAACACTGACCTACTTCTGTACATTTATTTTATGTTCTGATGTCAGGGGTGTGTTCACTGTGGGCAGGTAAGCATTCACAGTTGGTTCTGGTGACAAGGATCCAGGTTATGTCCTGGCTGTGCAGAAGGGGGGGGGGATAATAATGCAAACATCTGGGAAGACAGCAAAAATCAATCTGTGTAACTCCACTACATAACAGGGGCCATCTGGACCTAGAAAGGACAGGTAGAGCAACATGTATTAGTTTTTAAAGGTGTGACATAGCTGTCTAGGTGCCAGGGTTTTAGCAAACATCCTAGTGCCCTCATCACCAAATATAAACCGCGAAGCCATTTCCACTCCATTGTTTTCATTGCAACGATTTAAACCGTGATTTATTTAGACCTGGAACACCAGATAAAAGCAATTAATAAACAGAAAATCAGCAGGCTCCAGATCTTGTAGGGTATGATTTCAATACCCCTGTCCTAGTGTTTACAGTGCTAGGAGAGTAACCAAAATGTAGTGAAAATGTGCTCAATCTCGATCAAATGGTGTTTGTGCACTTGTGCATGGCACTTAACCCTAATTGCTACTATAGGTTGCTCATGATGTAGTAAATGACTCAAATGTTAAGGCAAATTCACATTTGGCTACAGTGTAGTAGAGTACTAGATTAGGATGTACTGTATATCTACAACATTTTGACTTTACACATCGCTCACATTGCTTCATCTGCCATGCTAAGGGTAATCTCCAGCACTAAATGTGTTTGAGACCCGCTCCTGTTTTCAGGGTCCTGCTCTGCTGGATTTTCTAAGAGTTCCAGCTGTCATCTCCTGCCATGTAGAAACACAAAGACAGAGCCTCCAGGTTAAGCACAGAGGCAACACACACTTTGCCTCTGACCTCCAACACAGACCTTTCCCACTCCCCTGTCATAGAGGCCAGTGGATTGTTTCTCCAGCTTAAGCCAAAGTTTGATACAGGAAGAGACAGGCCTGGGGCTGAGCAACACTCAGCCTGGTTACCACTGTATTGTACAGGCCTGAGGCAGAGCTACACTCAGTCTGGTTAACACTACTGCTTTACACAGGTCACCTGGAAATGGGAGGTAGTTGGGTAGTAGTAGGAATGCCAGACATAGCTGAGTGTATCGGTGACACCTGTCATTTAGAATGCTGATGCTCTGCAATGGACTCAGCAATCTTTCTGGTTCCTGGTTAGCCCTGTCCTCTTAGCCAGGCTATATGGAGCAGGCACCATAACATATATCACTTTATTTTGCAATTAATATATTCCACTTGAAAACTTTTAATAATAATATTTTAGCTTTGCTTAAATATTGCAAATTAATATCAAACACACAAAAGTGCCCCACTCCATCCCCAACAACACAAAATGCTAACACCCATATTCAATTGAACTATTAGAAATTATCATTAAAAAATAAACATGTAAACTTGTATATACATTTACCTGTCTTTATCACCATTCCACAAATTCTTGTTGACTAGATGACAAGCAAGCCTACTACTACTAGTACTAGTAAAGCTAGTTAACATTGTAGCTAGTTATACAATAGACATAGCTAGCTAGTTAACCACGAAGAGCACTTCATCAACGCTAAAGTCTTCTAGAACTAGAATTAACAGCAAGTAAATATCTTTAGGTACAAGCCAGGCGTGATTCTAGCGGGGGGGGGGCACTCGCGTTCGCTTGGCAACACTATATTATATCGGCAACACAAACTCTGATTCTACTTTTCAAAACAATAGCGCTCGTAATTCATGAAAATAATATTTGTTAATAATTTGCATAGATAGTTGGTGGGTCTATGATCATGTATTGCTAAAATTTGTCTGTTGTTGGACAGTAGCGAATGTTTTTCAAATGTATCATGTTTTCACAAGTCACTGACAATATATTAAATCAAATTCTGTGTAGCCTACAACATATTTGTTATTGTTTTTAATGAAACGTCGTAATTGAAAACATGTTAAATGTTTGTTTTTGCAATGAATTCACAATGCTTATTGCAATGAATTAAAGCAAGCACTATTATTTTGAATGGACAAATCAGAGTTTGTGTTGCAGAAATAATATAGTGTTGCCAAGCAAATGTGAGTGCCCCCCGCTAGAATCGCGCCTGTGACAATGCAAGCTAAAGCAAAACTGTCTATGAGTTGCATAAATGTACAGAACATCATTATAAAATGCTGTCAAAATAGTAAAATTGTATAAACATGTTGAATCAATGCAATATTTACTTTACCTACTTTACATTACCTGATCTTACACCATACACCCCTGCTCTCTCCAGGCTGGGGATGTGTAGCCAAAGCCTGACACCTCGCACTTTATTCAACCAAATTGTTGCAACGGTGTTGCAATGATGGAAAAAGTAATTAGTTAGTCCGTTACTGAAAAAAAATCAACGCTGTTAGTAACGCCGTTATACTTAAACGCCGTTACTCCCAAAACTAATAATAACAAAAGTATCTTCAGGAGTACTCATGTTCTCAAAATAGGCGCATTTCCATGTTTTTCACCTCTCCTTCCTGTTAAAAGACAGTCCGTCTGTCCAATCAGGAGGGTCTGTACTCTGCTAGATAGACCCTACCTTTTCCGTAAAAAGTTAATGTCTTTGTGTTTTCATATTTGCTGTTGTGTTTTCCTATTTGCTGTCGTGTTTTTATATTTGCCGTTGTGCTTTAAGATTTGTTGACATTTTTAATATTTGCTGTTGTGTTTTCCTATTTGCCATTGTGCTTTATGATTTGATGAAGTGTTTTCCTATTTGCTGTCATGTTTTTCTATTTGCCGTTGTGCTTTATGATTTGTTGAAGTGTTTTCATATTTGCTGTTGTGTTTTCCTATTTGCTGTCATGTTTTTATATTTGCTGTCGTGTTTTCCTATTTGCCGTTTTGGTTTCCTATTTGCAATTTTGTTTTCCTATTTGCCGTTGTGCTTTATGATTTGATGAAGTGTTTTCATATTTGCTGTTGTGTTTTCCTATTTGCTGTCCTGTTTTCCTTTTTGCCGTTGTGCTTCATGATTTGTAAAAGTGTTTTCCTATTTGCTGTTGTGTTTTCCTATTTGCTATTGTGTTTTCCTTTTTGCCGTTGTGCTTAATGATTTGTTGAAGTGTTTTCATATTTGCTGTTGTGATTTCCTATTTGCTGTCGTGTTTTTATATTTGCTGTTGAGTTTTTCTATTTGCTGTCATTATTTTATATTTGCTGTCGTGTTTTCATATTTGCCGTTTTGTTTTCCTATTTGCCATTGTGTTTTATGATTTGCTGAAATGTTTTCCTATTTGCTGTTGTGATTTGCACTTCAGGGCCACCGTAGGAAAATTACCCGAAGTGAGCATCCCTAGTGGGTACGGAAAGTATTCAGACCCCTTTTAAATTTTCACTCTTTGTTTTATTGCACAAATTTCTATATTTCTATATTTCTATTTTTTTCTGTCAGGATGGGGTGCTGAGTGTACATTCTTAAGAAATAAAATGAACCTTTTTGATTTTATCAAATGGCTGCCATGAAACAAAGAGTGACAATTTAAAAGGGGTCTGAATACTTTCCGTATCCACTGTACATCAACCGCAAGGGATCCCATTCAATCAACGTATAAGTCTTTTGTGATAGTAAAATCACCCATGTCTTTGCAAATTACCCTGGCTCAAGCCATGACTAATTTATGGCAAACTCTGCCATCTTTGAGGGGAATCCCCCCTTGGATGGGTGGCTGTGAAGGGGACAACGCTATCTGTTAAAGACATGGCTGAGGATGACACCATTTGCTGCCAGCAACAGTGCGTGAAATGCTGTTTAAGCAAAAACACACACAAACACGCAGTGTAGCCAAACATTCGGCACACTGAAGGAACATTCGTTTGAACGAACATTCGGCACACTGAAAATGTGCATCAGGTGTTTGGATAGGACAGGAGGCACACTATTCAAGTCGTAGCATTCTTTGTGGCTTGTTGTGTTTTACACAACATGTCCATGAATCATGGCTGTGTTGATGACATAAATGAGGAAATATTAGAGGACTAAAGGAGACGTGATATTAAAATGCATGTGCCGTTGCTTGCCACTTAACCCAAATGCCCCAACAGCAGAACAGGAGAGGAGAGCTTATTTGACAGAAGAGTAAGGTAAGCAAAGTACTCTCGCTCTAATGCTAGGCTACATTGCAAAAATATTACCATCCATTCATAATCTCATGATTTAGTGAGAGTGAGCCCAAAACATCGGAAAGTATGTATTGTGACATTTCTTTATTTACATTTTGTAAAAAAGAAAAATCAATAGCAATCCGCCATTATAACAGCAATCCGCCATGGAACAAGCATGCATGCTCAGAAAGGGAATGTGAGACGCTCTGATTGGTTTATTGCATGTTACGCCCAAACCACACATATGACTAATGAAGCTACTTCAGACCTACCCATTTTAGATTTGCTTTGGGCGCAAGATACATTTATCATGCCGGTAAAATAGCAACAGTGCCCAGGACCCTCCCACAATGTCATTTGCGTTTCGCTTTTGATACTTGCGTTTCAGATCGTTAAAATAGTGCCCGATAACTTACTAGACAATGTAATGAACTACTACAGACAGATAGGACGCTAGAGAGCTATATTCTAAATGGAGCAGTGCTAGACTGCTATACAGTACTCGGTAAACCAGCCAGTTACGTGATCTGAACACAGTATTAATATAGCCTATTACTGTACTATCACATTTTTGGTTAGATGATGTTGTAATATAGTTTTTCCCAATTGCTAACACACAAAATGCTAATTTTTTCTCATCGTGTCAAAACTCAACACAAAATAATTCTTTACACAACACTTGGAGATTAACATCTAACTGCCATGTCAAAACTGCCATTCTGCAATCAAAACTTAACACTCTGACTTCAAAAGGCCCGCTTCAGATTGATAGGAAACAGACATGCACATGAACAATAAACAGGCAAACAGACACAACACACTAGTCAACTTTACTCAAGACATATGTCATTTGTAGTTTTTAACCGTTTTTATTCCCGCAACCAAGCCTCAGTGATACATTGATTACAGGTAGCACAAAAACTTCCATTACAAGTCAGAGATTACGCGGTTGATTGAAGTCGGGCCACATCACAGTTGCCACATCACAGGCGATGTTCTCCCTCGCACGGCAACGGGAAAAATATTGCCGGGCGTGGAATATCCACCCGTGGATTGACCCCACCTCGATTTCTCTGCATGCCTCCTCCATTGCTTGCAGAAGCGGCATGCGTGCATGTGGTAGGCGGTCATAGACCTTCCACTGCCATGCCAAAAAATATTCTTTGATCGGGTTGAGGAACGGGGAATAAGGGGGCAGGTTCAGCACCGTGAAATGGTTGTGGTTGGCGAACCAGTCACGGACCAGAGCAGCCCAGTGGAAACTGACATTATCCCAGATGACATTGAACTTGAGCTGCCCTGGTCCGTCCTATGTGACCGCGGCATGTAGTGCATGCAGAAATGCCAGTATGTGTGCAGTGTTGTAGGGATCCAGAGTGGCAGGGTGATGGAGGACCCCCTGACCACTAATGGCACCCCACATGGTGATGTTGGCCCCGCACTTCCCGGCAACGTTCTTGATGGCCCTTTGGCCGATTATGTTTCAGTCCCGATGTCTGGTTTTTACCAGTCTCTTCCTCTATCTCCTCTCCCTCTTCCCGTCTCTTCCTTGTCTTTTCCTTCCCCATGGTAAACAATTGTGCCTATCACCTTTATGCAGATGACACCATTCTCTATGCTTGCGCTCCTACTATCAATGAAGCAGTATTCAGTCTGCAATCAGATTTTACATCTCTTCAGAAAGCTCATAACAGCCTAAGGCTTGTACTTAATACTGGCAAAACAAAGTATATGCTGTTCTCAAGATCCAGAAAAAATATAACATCTGACTTAATTGTTAACTCTTTAGTTGGCTCTATAATTGAAAAGGTCCCCTCGTACAAATACCTTGGAATTTGGATCGACAGTGATTTTGTGAAAATCATTTGCCAATCGTTGATCTTGATTCTCTTTTAAAGGGCTCCGACTGAGTCAAAGCACCCTCAATGTCCGTTGTAACAACTAAGTTGAGGGTGTGGCAGGCACATCGTTGATGCGTTGGGAGACTGTAGTCTTCCATTTCATTCAAGATGTCTGTGACATTTATGAAGACAGTGTGTTCCTCCTCTTCTTCCTCAGTCTCTTCTTCTCTGTCTTGAATGGTTCTTTGAACTTCTGCAAAGACACTGAAAGCCTTAACAAAATGTGAACCATTATCTGTGGTTGTAATGGTCACCTTGTCTTTTATGTTGAAATCTCTGTGCACATTTTCCAACATTTCAGCCAAAACATCATGTGTGTGGCGTCCTGTGATTCTGCGACACGCTAATGCCCCAGAGCAGATGCTTAAGATTTCTTGGTTAATCCAGTGGATAGTCACTCCAAGGAAGCTTCTGTTGTTTGATGACCACACATCTGTTGTTGTACATACATGGTTCTGTTTGGACAAAGTCTTAGACAGTTGGTTTTTCATTGATAAATGCTCATCCTCAAGCATTCTTCCGAATGTTCTCCTGGACATCAAATGCCTGGAGGGTAAAATCTCTCTGAATAAATCAATGTATTCTGGTCTCTCAACAGTGTGAAGTGGATGCAGTCCTTGAATGATAAAGTTAAGGATCAACTTGTCAAATCGCTCTTGGCTTATGGTGGGGCTACCACCTCTGAAATACTGTGCTACTTTGCCTTGTATGAGGGGAACAGGGTTTTCCTCCTCATTTTGGTGTGCGCTCCTCTTCTTGGCGTGCTCACATTCTATTTCCATGGATGCCATTTTAGTTGGGTGAACCCTCTACAAAATGTTAAAAACTACAAGTCATAATTTTTGAATAATCTAAACATTTCCTCTTTTCCATCATTCTTTCCCCACCTTGGCCCTCCTATATGTACTGATTTGTTTATTATTTAAGTCTTTTGCACCCCCCTATCTCACAATTAAAGCTGCACTATATAATGTTCCATTCATTTGTTCTTTAGGCCTGAATTACATGTAGATTTTTTTATTTTTTTACAGTATCTCACAAAAGTGAGTACAACCCTCACATTTTGTAAATATTTGATTATAATATATATTTTTAACACTGAAGAAATGACCCTTTGCTACAATGTAATGTAGTGAATGTACAGTTTGTATAACAGTGTAAATTTGCTGTCCCTTTAAAATAACTCAACACACAGCCATTAAGGTCTAAACCACTAGCAACAAAAGTAATTACACGCCGAAGTGAAAATGTCCAAATTGGTCCCAATTTGCCAATTTCCCTCCCGGGTGTCATGTGACTCGTGAGTGTTACAAGGTCTCAGGTGTGAATGGGGAGCAGGTGTCTTAAATTTGGTGTTATCGCTCTCACACTCCCTCATACTGGTCACTGGAAGGTCAACATTGTGACAAAGAACTCTCTGAGGATCTTAAAAAAGGAATTGTTGTTCTACATAAAGATGGCCTAGGCTATAAGAAGTTTGCCAAGACCCTGAAACTGAGCTGCAGCACGGTGGCCACGGCCATACAGCGGTTAAACAGATGACCACTGCCTTGCTAAAGAAGCTGAGGGTAAAGGTGATGGACTGGCCAAGCATGTGTCCAGACCTAAACCCTATTGAGCATCTGTGGGGCATTCTCAAACAGAAGGTGGAGGAGCGCATGGTCTCTAAAATCCACCAGCTTTGTGACGTCATCATGGAGGAGTGGAAGAGGACTCCAGTGGCAGCCTGTGAAGCTCTGGTGATCTCCATACCCAAGAGGGTTAAAGCAGTACTGGAAAATGATGGTGGCCACAAAAAATATTAACACTATGGGCCCAATTTGGACATTTTCACTTAGGGGTGTGCTCACTTTTGTTGGCAGCGGTTTAGACCTTAATGGCTGTGTGTTTGAGTTATTTTGAGGGGACAGCAAACTTACACCGTTATACAAACTGTACACTCACTTTTTTACATTGTAGCAAAGTGTCATTTCTTCAGTGTTGTCTAGTCACATGAAAAGTTATAATCAAATATTTGCTAAAATGTACTCACTTTTGTGAGATACTGTATATATGTTTTATTGAACACAGGAATTATACAGGGACAATAATAATTTCCAAAAATACACATTACTATACTTTTCATGATACAGTTATGCATTTGTTGCTAGTTATATTGTGAAATATATTGTCTAAATTGTGTATTATATAAATTGTTTTCCATCCCTGGATCCAATATGTTCCTTATGTTTTCTATTCCGAAAAGAGTTTTTGCAGTTTTTTGTAGTTTTCATAAAAGTTACATAGTGCAGGTCTAATTTAATTTATTTTCTGCCAACAGTGGAAAAAGTGTAGCTAGCTAGGAGTCAGCTGTTGACAAGATGCTAGCTGGTGTTTGCAGCCTATACTGTGATGATTAGCTTTGGTTTTGCTATTGATCTGCATGTTAGTTCATTCAGGAATCACCTGAATGTGTGTTCTCAAATTCATGTTTGAGGTCTTGCAAGTTAAGAGCAGATTCTTTTTCGGGTTGCACATCAAGCACCTGAACATAACTTTTCTCGTTTTTTTTCATCCAGTAACATATATTTTTCGAGGTACGGCCACGGAGCCTCCCTCCGGATCAACACTTCTTGGTCCTTACCCTCTGCCATCTTTCCATAATGTAAACTCAATGTCGCGCGATTTTTTCACCTGCGGCAAAGTCACAGGCATTTGCATTAGCCCATGGATTGGTACGTGATGTCACCGTCATAAGGAAGTGCTGATATATACAATCTATGTCGGCTTTACAAACAGTACATGTCCGTGTATGGTGGTGGACGGTGGCAATGATCCATAGCAGCTGTATTTCAGACAGCTTCAGAAATGCTTGGAAAAATGTAGCTTTTGTGGACGCTACCTTGCTACTTGATCAGCAAAAGAGCGTCACTACTGTAAAGCTATTTGATTCAGAAAACAGCGACGCTACGAGCAAGCTACTGAGAAATGTAGTTAAACTAGTATCTGCGCTACATATAGCGACACTACTGCCCAACACTGCAGCTTGGGTAGCCTGCATCCCTGAGGTGGACAGTTTTTTTCTGTCAACAGTGTAAAATGATATCAAATGCTTCAACAATATGATTTCAGCTCTCTGCTTTGCTGCTCTGAGCCAAGGGGGTAGGCTTTCAACCAGAAGTCAAGGCTAGTATGGGGTGATTCAGATGCTACCAGGCTATCAGCTCACGTTAGCATTCCATTAATTCCATTCAGTTTAGGGATCACTTTGACAGCAAATAAATTGAAATCGGAAGCGTTTAAAGACTGTTTCTCCATTGTTTATTTCTAAAGAAACAGGACAATGTATAAAAAGCTCCATTACCTTGTACCTCACGTTATGGCCCCGTATCAGCCGTTTTTAAAAAAGTATGCTAGTTCCTGTGTCATAACCACGTGACTTCCTGTCGCACAGTAGAGAAATTACCGTATATTTCAGTAGAAGCTCATCGGAACAAATATTTCAGCAACATTTTGATTGATTGAAAATACTTCAGTAGATTTGGAAGCCATCTACATCATGGCCTAGCCTACATAACATAATGTGAAATAATGAAAATTGTTCTGTTCAAGTGTTTTTTACCATGATTTATTAGCCTAACTTACATGATTTAACACCTACTGAGCTGAGCTCACAACACAGCTAGCATAGAACTGGCGGGCCGGAGGCCGTTACAGCTGACGGTATGCTAGCTTTTTGCTCATCGTTTAAAGGACGGTCCGCCCGTGGCAGTGTTGGAGGCTAAGCACCGGTAGGTGAGCAGAGTTTTAGACAGAGATCCTTTGGGAAACCTACGCACTCATACTGTTGTTCCAGTTAGTCCATCAGCTGCGTATATCCGGCAAACATGACAGTGTGGGACAATTTGTGGTAGAGGAGGGGCTGTGTGGGCTTGGGTTAGCTCGAAGTAAATTCTCAGTGGCCCGTTGACGACAACATGCTGGTCCAACACCAGAAGGATAGGCGCATTTCTTATGGTGTCATTCTCTCTTCCCTTCCTGAGGTAACGTTTAGAATTTAGGTAACAAGGTTACTATATATAGTGTAGTGGTTTTTACAGTGAACAGTAAATACATGCAAGAAGTAACTATTATAGAAATATTTCATTGGTATTCTAAAAGTAAATGGAATGTCTTTTCATTTAACAATATCTGGAAATGTGTCACAGGTGTGAATGTCATGTTTACTATTTTTGAGAAGCTCATAATAATCTATTGAATATTGAATCATTTATTTATAGATTAGGTATGAAGGTAACCATTATTAACAAACTATGTATGTATAATGTCTTGAAGAGCCTGGTTCTGCACCAAATTGTAAGCTCAAGAATGTTTAGAATTGGGGGTGGTGTGTCAATCATTGTCTCTGTTCTTTTTATCAGTAGCTATGCTGTAGGGGAATGGGTCAACAAGAGTAATTGGCTTGAGGGCTCACATCTGGCCCTTCAGTTAAGACAGGAAGAATGCTCAAGAATGCATCATTGTTAAAATTTAGGCTATACTCTGTGGTCAACAGATTATAAAGGTTATAGGTGGAGAGTGTAACTAATGTTTTAGAGTTGAAGAAAGGAGGAGATGATCCTGACCAGTCACAGGAATTTAGACTGTTTGGAGCCAGGAGATAAGCAGGCAAATAAGTAATTTAAACCTAAGAGTTTGGTTTTAGGATTAAGAGAAGATGCCAGGGGAGTAAGCCAATCAGGAGAGAGAAGAGTTTTCAGGTTTGAGATATAATGCTTGTAAAAGATGTGTTAGTTGTCTTTGTCCTATTTTACCATGGATTAAACACCAGATTCTGTCTCGAAATGGCAGAGTCTTAATTTGCTTTTTTTACAATGCTCATGTCTTTCTTTCTTTGATTAATAATTAGATACGACATTTTTGGCGCCCGAACAGGGACTAGGATAGGGTTTCATCCTTTAAACTTGTTGCAGGACTGTCGACGGAGGGCCGGACGCATTTTTCACAAACTTAAAACGGCCGCTTTATCGGTGAGTTGTCTCCCTGTATAAATAGAATATACTGTTTGTGAAATTCGCGGCTGTACTGTCTGCTGACCCTAATGCGGCAGGGAAATCTTACCTAGTCCAACACCCTCATTCTAAATTATATACTAAGTGTTTGTATAAAGAGCAAAGCTGCGCATGCGTACAGTCTTGTTGCTGGGAGAGATCCTCTGTTTATTTTAATATGTAACGACCTGTTTATGTGTTTTGAAAAGTAAATCGTATGATACCGGACCCCAACGCACATATTGGCATTGCGTAAGGTTGACTGAATGGTTAGGATTTGTGTCTAGTGGCCTTGCTGATCACTAATGTGGTAAAAATACATTATTAGACAGCATTGACACCAATCGTTTGTATAAAACTTAGTGAACTAGGAATGGTAATGGTACGATCCCTCCCATCACCGGTTCTCAGGCCT
>JACXGM010005894.1:0-34028 GCA_016801145.1 Umbra pygmaea
TACGGGACCGTCGAACCGGACGGAGTCTTGTTTTTTTCGCAGTTTGCATTGCTTATTTTCCATGAAGTTTGAGTGGGGCACAGGGTGACTCTAGCAATATGTGTTGTTATTGTGAATATCTCGGCCGTGTCTGGCACTCACCGTTCATTCGGTTATATTTGTTGGGATTTTGGATTGCACCTGCGTTCCTACACCCGCAATGTTTGGATTTCAAGCCCCCTTTTAAGCCTCAAGAGGACCTCCAGTTCTGCTCAATGTATAGGAACTTCGGCTGCTGCGATTCACTTAAGGACCAGGAATTAATGGCCAAATTTTATAAGGTCATGGACAATTTTGACTATTATGGGTATGCGAACTGTGCTAGTTACGTACAGGAACTTCTCTGTCAGGTAAGTAAATTTAGCGCGGGTAAAGGTCGAATGTTCTTTCACCATTACATCATCCTCCTGTTTCATCATGTTTTTTGCATTTTTTTTAATTAAAATTAAAAATTAAATTGATAGGGAATACATACAAATGCACCTCATCATTTTAACCCCCGTTCAACAAAACATCCCTTTCACCCAGTAGTTTCAGCATGTTTGTGTATCTTGCGATAAACGTCCATGTTAATTGAAATGACTAACAAAATGGTATGACATAACATGCCGTCTTAAAGTGCGTTATTGCGTAGTAACCTTATTTAGCTCTGTTTTCAATCACGTTATAATGCATTTTCTAGGCGAACATGTCTTCAAATCGACAGTGAACTTCTTCACAGAACAGGCAGAAGTTTCCTTGGTCCTTTATCCACTTCTGATTCGCTCTGACCTTTCTCGTGTCCGTTAGGAATGCTCACCTTATGCAGCTCACCTATTCGATGCAGAGGATCCAAGTACCCCCACCAGAACGCTCCCTGGACTCTGCCCTGATTACTGCTCTCAGTACTGGTCCAAATGTCGTTCCACCATCTCCTTACTTTCAGACCAGCCACAGCTAGCTCAAGCCGAGTTGGACCAGGTCCAGTTTTGCCAGAACCTGCAACTGGACGACCCAGACTACTGCTATCCACACATACTCAGGTGGGGCTGCCACTGGTTTGCTTGCGATTAGGGGTGAAGCAAATTTTACAATTTGTATATTAAATAATGTTGACTGATTTAATAAAAACATATAAACCCCTCAGCAATGAACAGCTGACCCAGAACCTGGGCCGGGTCGTGGCCAACCCAGAGGGCTGCCTACAGCTCTGCCTAGAGGAGGTAGCCAATGGGCTAAGGAACCCCCTGGCAATGGTGCACGCCAATGATGGCACACACCGTTTCTTTATAGCTGAACAGGTGAGAGTCTATGCTCAAGGTGTTTCTCACTGACTCAAAGGTTAATTTAATAGGGACAATTTCCCAGACACAGATTAAATATAGTCCTGGACCTAAAAACAAGCTTAATGGGTCATGGAAATGTCCCCAAATAAAGTTCTGGTATTGTAGGTGGGTTTGGTTTGGACATACCTTCCCGACCGTTCCAAACTGGAAAAGCCTTTCCTAAACATCACAGAGGCCGTGCTGACATCGCCATGGGAGGGGGATGAGAGAGGCTTCCTAGGCTTGACCTTTCATCCTGAATATAAATACAACAGGAAGCTGTACGTGTACTACTCAGTGGAGGTCGGCTTCGATGAGAGAATCAGGATCAGTGAATTTCGTGTCTCTTCAGGCGACATGAATGTGGTGGACCACTCCTCTGAGAGGTACAGTTGTCAGCCCCAAAATGGCACCATGAAGACAGCTCTGGTCAAAAGTGCACTATAATACAGTAAACGTGAAAAAAGTGCAGTTTGGTGTGCAAAAAATGTGTTGTGACCACAAAATGTCTGCTATGGATTTTACCAAGTTGGTTTGGATGTAATGATGTTATTACAATTATAGGAGGGTTTTAGGCAGATATTTGTTAAAGCACTTTATGACAACTGCTGTTGTAGAAAGGGCTTTATAAAATAACTTTGATTTGTAGGTAATGGATGTAATGCAGGTAATCCCTGACAGCCCTGGTGCATAACTTTTCTCATTCTCAAACTCCATCTAAGGATAATTCTTGAGGTTGATGAGCCTGCATCCAACCACAACGGCGGAATGGTGATGTTTGCTGATGACGGGTATCTGTACATCTTTACTGGAGACGGGGGCATGGCTGGAGACCCGTTTGGGAAATATGGAAATGCTCAGAATAAGTGAGCAAAGAGTAGAAAATGTGGAACCCACACTGTTAACATCACATTATCCTAGTGACTCAACCATTAGTAATAGCTAACATTAACACATTTGATAATAATATTCAACAGTACGTGGTTGAATAAAAAAAATTACATACAAAATTTCAACAAAATTCCACCATGATACTCACCCAGTGTTGTTCCGTGTTCAAACTCTTCTTCTGTACAGGTCAGCCTTGTTGGGGAAAGTGCTCCGTATCGATGTGGATGACAATGACAGGGGTCCTTTGTACAAGATTCCTCATGACAACCCTTTTGTCCACGATCGCGAGGCCCGCCCTGAGGTCTATGCTTACGGGGTGCGCAACATGTGGAGGTGCCCCCATTTTAAAAGCTTTGAGTTATTATGGTTCACCGCACAAAACTAAATGTTCGGTAAGACTTTCCGCTGAACGAGTGAGTACTAACTTGGTGTTGCTTCTCCAATGGAGGTGTTCTGTGGACCGCGGGGACCCCCTGACGAAGAAGGGGAAAGGTCGTATCTTTTGCGGGGATGTGGGTCAGAACAAGTTTGAGGAGATTGACATCATCGAGAAGGGGAGGAACTACGGCTGGAGAGCTAAAGAGGGATTCTCATGTTATGACAAGAAGCTGTGCGCTAACAGAACTCTAGGTGGGTGTCCTCTAGCCTGATTACAGATCAGTTGGTGATGTATGGCCAGCACCAATATACATTGTTTTAGCTATGGGTCACCCAGGATTGTTTTTCTTTATGTGTTTTGTGTGCTGTACTACATTGATACTTAAATACTAATGAGACCAGAGTGGAAATAGATGAATGAATGGATGTGTCAACAGTCGTAGAAGGAAGGGGTTAGGTAGGAATAAGCAGAAAATCTGAGAATCCTCCAACTAAGGATCTGGAAAACTACAGGCTCTGCCCGCTTTGTTTAAAAAAGGTCTTGTATCTGGTTTCTTTGGTTGCAGATGATGTTCTCCCAATATTTGCTTATCCTCATAAGATGGGCAAGTCTGTGACAGGTGGCTATGTGTACCGAGGCTGTGAATATCCTAATCTGAATGGCATGTACATCTTTGGAGACTTCATGAGCGGGTAAGGTTACTTGTTCATAGCGACTTCATACTGCAGGTTTTCTTTTTTAGAGATTTGGTTTATATTAACCCATTTGTGACGGATGCTGCACGGCGAAACATTACACCTCCCGCCTGCGCAACGCAGCATTTTGTATTTGTCAACCTTTTCATGATGCATGCAGCATGGAATGCACTGTCAGTGATTCAAATACACATGAGATGTTTCATGTTGTTTTTTATTACGACGTAAACCACCCAAATGTACCGTTGTTTGCTGAAAATCACATCAATCAATCAGACGTACACGTGCATTTGTTTTTGAGAATGGCTAGGACAGGAGGATTTTGACAGCGAGGGCATTGAGTTGGAAGATAGTGAGGAGTTTGGAGGGAGGTGGTAGAGGATTATCTGCCGCGCAAGGCAAAGCAGTTCACCCGCAAACCGTATTTTTACCAATGAAACTAATCAGTACACCGAACATAATAAATAAATAGCATAATAAATAGTAATATAATTATGGTGATGATTGTTGATAATGATAATAATCAATACAAAAATGTTAATATATAAATACAATACTGGCATAATGAATAACTAGCATAATACAATACTGGCATAATGAATAAATAGCATAATAAAACCTGTAATTCTTACCTTTAAAATGAATTTTATGTCATGTTTCTATGTGCTACAGACGCTTAGGGTTTGTTAGACGTTGACAATTTAGTATTTTTTCTGAAAATCTTCAGGAGATAAAGATATTCATCCTAGAATTACATAGCTTTTTATAGGTGTTTTTAGCAGGCGTTTTAGGAGTAAATGGGTTAAAAACCAGGAAAACATGTCGGTTTTTTAAAACATTCTATGTGGTATTGGTAAAAGTAACACACATTTATTGTAATTGTTTAATTTATTAAGTTTGTGTGCATTTTTAATATATACACAATAAATTGTAAATAAAATAAATTGTTATTCTTCCTGCCAATAGGCGCATGATGAGCCTCCAGGAGAACAAAAACACGGATCAGTGGGACTACCATGAGATCTGTATGGGAATGGGTCTGACCTGCGCGTTTCCTGGTCTCATCAACAACTACTACCAGTACATAATTTCCTTTGCTGAGGACGAGGCAGGTATGAGGAATCACAATAAACCATATTATCTTTGCTGTGTTCAAAGGATCTCTGGGTGAAACAGATTTAAGGCTAGATTTAAGTTATTGTAAAATTAATTAAATAAGCCTATTTGTGTTTAGTATTTTCTTGTTTGAAGATGTAAAATAATCTGCTAATCCTATTAGACTGGTTCAAACACTTTTTACGGTTAGTGTAGTGGCTATTACTGATGTTATTTGCCACTATTATGATGCCTGGGTGATGGAACATGTTTTAACTCGTGAATGTTATAATGTCGATTCGTAGGTAGCCAGTTGGGTTATGTTCCCATTTAAGGCCAGACACCACCCTCTAATAGGATATTTTTTTTCCTTTAATCTTATCAGACTGAAACTTTACCAGTTGAAAGAATCCATAAAAACAAGATATTTTTGTATTACACTTATTATTTATTTAACAATTGAAATATGCAAATTAGGAAACTATCCTTAAATATCAGCTAATTTACATATTACGGGAATCCATTTTTCAACACTTTGCTTCAAGACAAAATGTTTAAAAACAACATTGTCATGTATGGCCTATTCACATTTTGCATGTATTTGCAGATAAAATTACAGTTAAATTCTAAATTATGTAAGTTATTTAAAAAAAGCTTCTGTATAAGTCTGGCTGTGAGACCTAAGAACCTCTGTGTGGAATTTTGTAAATGTACATCCTTGAATGACTAAGAAAAATAAATTTGCTCATGAACTACATGCGATTTTGAGATAATGGCTGATAAAGATATGCTAATGCAATTAAAATATTATTTTCCAGTCAACTTTCAGCACAAATCACTATGATTACAAAGGATTTAGCCATATATGGATGAGCCAACAATATGCTCCAGAAAATAAGCTTTCTTAATGATATGACTCAACATGAGACTTTAAAAAAATAGGGGTTAAACATGCCAACCGGCTGGTGGAACAGGTATAAATATGAAGTCCGACATAAAGGGCATTTTAGGTTGGACATACATAAATCGGCACCCTGCGCCCTGGCTATGCCTGCTAGCTACTATGCGTAGCTCATTAAGAGCTTACGCCCGGCTGGTGCAACTGGTATAAATATAAAGACCGACGTAAAGGGCATTTTAGGTCGGACATACAGTAATGACCTATATTATGTCCAGCTGGGGCTACCGGCCCCTGAGCACTACAGTTTACCCTCACCACGGCTCGCAGTCTCACCATGCGTGTTTAGAAGCGCCGCATTGAAAAGGGTCTGAACTGAAACAGTGTCGCGCAGTGTAGCGTTCCGGACGTTATGTATTCAAATACACCGGTATTGCGGTATATAAAAAATTCATATCATAACAAAAATAAACACTGGTATTCGGTGTGAACCGGTATACCGCCCAGCACTACTGAATTATTCTTACTGATATACATCAACCACAAGGGAACCCTTTCAATCAACATACAAGTCATTTACGATACTATAGAGTACTTGCCACTTAACCCAAATGCCCCAGCAGCAGAACGAGAAAGGAGAGCTTATTTGACAGAAGAGCTGCTGCATCATCTATAGTGAGTTAAGCAAAGTAATCTCTGTCTAATGTTAGACTACATTGCAAATATATCACCATGCATTCATAACCCCGTGATTCAGTGAGAGTGAGCCCAAAACATTGGAAAGTATGTCTTTGTGACATTTCTTTATTTACATTTTGTAAAAAAGTTAAGTTGATAGCAATCCGCCGTTATAATAGCAATCTACCATGGAACAAGCGTGCCTGCTCTTAAAGGGAATATGAGATGGCGCTCTGATTGGTTTATTGCACGTTACGCCCAAACCACACCTATGACTAATGTCGCTACTTCAGACCTACCCATTTTAGATTTGCGTAGTGCACAATAGTAATTTATCCCGCCCTTATAATAGCAACAGCGCCCAAGATCTGCCCACAAAGTCACTTGTGTTTCGCGTTTGATACTTGCATTTCGGATCGTTAAAATAGTGCCCCAAGGATCAATGTACACCAACATAGTCCAGCAAACCAGCCTAAATCAAGAATTATAAGAAATTCTTGTTTTTTTGTTTTCGTTTGAACAGGCGAACTTTACTTCATGTCGACTGGAGTGCCCAGTGCCACATCTCCCACCGGTGTTGTTTACAAGTTGGTAGATCCCTCAAGGTAAACATTTCATGCCATAATATGCCATTTCAAACTCCTGACCCTGATATTTTGTTCGGTACAGTGAGGATTTAGCAAAATGTAGAGAACGACTGTTCCTTTAGGGCAGAAGCCTGTGATCTTATAATGTAGTATGACCTTCAGAAATTTTGTAAAAGAGAAGAAGACAATAAATCAGTAAAACATGTTGAGCATCTGTTCATGATAAAAAAATTATCAAAAGAACGTGCTGCATTGTAGTGGTTCTTGCTGCAGCTCCTAATCTAATTGACACAGTTCAGTCTCTGTGATCTATGTAGTTATATCTGCTGATGAAAGACATTCTGTATTTTGGTCGTTTCCCTCTCCAGATTTCTGTGTGAAAGAAGAGTAAGGATTCAAAAAGAGAACGTGTTGGCAGGGGTGTGAAATCCTGTCATCTAAATCTTTCTCTCACAGACACCGGTCCAGTCAACCTTGGCTGCATGCTTCTTCTCTCTCACATGCCCTCTCTTCATTCTGTCTCTTATCCTCTCTCTCCCTCTCTGTTGGCTGCAGCATTGCATTTTACAATCAAGTTATTTGTTTCTTACTCAGTCAAAGGTGGTATTAATTACTCTATACCACAGCTAAATAGAGGAGTAGACTAGGACTTCAGAGACCTACTGAAAGATAATCAAATGAGAATCTGTCTTTTTAGCCTAATTTCTTTTCTGCTTCTAATTAGATAACTTCTATTTTGGCCTCATTAGGCGGGCACCGCCAAGACAGTGTCATTATGACGCTCTCCCTGTCAGAGTGAAGACCAAGCTCATCAAGTTTCAGCCGAAGGAAAGTGAGTATAATGGCTCTCCATATGGAACCCTGTCTGCTTTAATCGTTTTATTTTCTTTGCTAAATCAAACACTTTTGTCAGCAAAATACACAGTTGGTCATAATGCTTCAGACTGACGATCCGCTTCATTGTCAGTTTATGTGAGTTATGGCACCAGGTGTCTGACATTTTCATATTCCTATTACAGTGAAATCACCTACAGTACTTGCTAACCTACTCAGCGATCGACGTTGAAAAAGATGTCTTTGTGGTAAAAAAAACGTTAAATAGATTTTGAAAAAACACCTTGTAAATTGTTTTGCTGAGTGGGAAGCCTCAATTTTTACATTACACACTTTTGGCCGGTCTGTGTATTTACGATATCCTATCTCTTTCAAAAATGTTTTATTTAGATGATACATATGGGTTCACAGGTGATTTGGATGCCAAAAGACATTGCCATGAGTAGAACCTTAGATATTGCCATAAGCAACTTGCAATCTTCACGCTCTCACTTCCGCGTACACACTGCCAATGGTTTGCTTTACGCTGTCTACCAGTTGCATATGCACTTATCTCTACTCCGGCATTTTCAATATTTGATGCACATGTATTTTGCAAGGCAGCCGAACATGTGGCAAGACTTAGAAGAGCGTTGTAGCTTTCTCTGGGTTCCCTGCCCTGCTCTATGAAAGATTGTAGATTACTACTGTAAAGCCATGCTAGTATAGGATTTTTCCTGGTCAGTTGACTATGAATTAGTTAGCTGGAAATTGGAAGCTACAGTATGTGCTCGCAATGTCTTAATTCATTATCTTAATACTAATCATATGGTGCTCTTTGTAGAAGTTGAGCCTAAACAACGGAACAACTTTCTTATTCAGTTGACCACCTTAAAAACGCAGTAAAATGTTTGTTTGTTGATATTTTAAAAATCTGAATAAAATGACGTATGTATAATATTTCCCTACACAATGAAGTGCTTCGTTACATAAACAAGCTCAGCATAAAAGGCGTACATGTAATTACATTCAGACTGGTGCTTGTTGACAAACACCATGGAAGCACAATTTATTTAATCCTCATTGCAATTCCTGTTCAAATGGCAAAATCTGCACTGCTTAGTTTAGGGAATCATTGTCCCATCTAAACTGCCCTTTGGTGGACACTACGCATTATGCTGTTAGTGTGGTAGCCATGCGAACAAAACAGTCAGGAGGTTTAGTTTCTTCGTTGTTGTGGACATTGCCCTACTTAGCTGTTTACTTTGTGTGTCACATTGGCTAGAGATACCTCGGGCATACAAAATGACAGACATAGTCCAATCCAAGAGGACCCATGAAAACACATTGGAGTAACATTAATTGGTCATTGATCTAGCTCTATTTCAATATACCAATCTGCCACTGCAAGTGGTCTGACATTTTAATGGCATGATAGGAACAAATCTTTGTTTCCTTAATCTGCAAGTCACTTTTTCCAAATGCTAATGTCTTTTGCATTTCTGGAACAATCTTTGCATCCTGGTGTTGATATTGCCTTTTATCGTAAAGGTTAAATGACCATCTGTAGAGCTTGATGTTCCTGTAGAAACTGTTGCTAATGTTATTAAGCCCATGGGAATATAGCCAACGTAGATGTGGTCGCGAGAGTAAATTGACCGAAGAGATGTATTGTTTGAATGGTGGAGAAGACCTCACTTCTAAGAGAGGAACCCAAAAAATCCCAACTACAGTTTGCCAAGAAGCATGTGGAGATGCCAGAATTGTTCTGGGAGAATGTCTTTTGGACAGATGAACCAAAAGTAGATATTTTTGGCAAATCACAAAAACTCCATGTTAACAGAAAATAATTTAAGCTTTCAAAGAAAAGAACACCATCAGAACTGTGAAACACGGAGGAGGCTCAGTGATGTTTTGGGGTTGCTTTGCTGCCTCTGGCACTGGGTTTCTTAAATCTCTGCAAGCCAGGGCACACTGAAATCAAAATTCTAACAAAGTATTTTGAGCGAAACATACATCCCAGTGTCAGAAAGCTGTCTCAGCTTATTTAACAGGTTGGCCAACTATAGCCTGAGAATCTTTACCTGCTCTTTCCAGAGCATAAACCTGTCACCATGTTATTACACACAGAACATATTAGCCTGGAAAACCTACCCTTTGAAGTTGGCCTTTAAGAAGGGGCCATACAGTAGCATTACATTTAGAGTGTAAAGTATTTCTCATCATTAGAATTTAGTGTGGAATCAAATGGAGCAGCATTAAAAACATGAGTTAATAGCCTACAACCCTTTGTTAAAAAATGAACACATGAAGCATGAACTCGCTCACAGCTGCACTGTGTGTTTACAAAGCTATCCCAATGTAAGTGAAAATGCAGCAATTGCACATACCAGTCAGCCAAATACCCAATCAAAATAGAGAGGTGGGAGATCATGATTTCAGAGAGACTCGATACTGTAATCTTTGGTCAGCGCCTGTTTTCTGCACTCTTCAATTCAGAAGACAGTTGGCCATAACCTTAACCCAACCCATAACCATACCGTAAAAAGGCAGGATATATGCAGCTATTTACATAAAGTCAACTAATTTGATTAAATGATTACATTTTAGGCATTCACCAGACAATGTTATGCATAGTGACATTTCAGTTAACTGCTAAATTCAGAGAAAAACCTTTTACCAGGTTGGTATTTGAACCAGCAACCTTCAGGTAACTAGTCAGATGCTGTTACCGTACTAACTGCTTGCTTCCTATTGCCTCCTGACAACCTTTCAATTTACTGTTTGCTCCAGTTTGTAATGAATTCTCGCCTCTTCTCCGATTTGATTAGTTATTCAACTGAACCAATCAATCTTTTTCGACATCGGAACATTTTTGAATAATGTTTGTATTTCACGGTGCTTAGGTGCACAAAACCTGTAGGATAAGGTGTATTTGGAGATTTAAGGGTCGGTAGACGAACACTACTGCTGCAGGAAATGTTCATTGCTTTCTTAATGGCTTGCAATTTTGCCAAGTGTCTGGAAATAGGTATACATGAAACTTAACTGTCTTTAAATGCACAATGTGTAGTTTTTGGCCGCTAGGGGGCTCTTAATCAAAACAATAGCAAAAGATGTACTTGGATGATGTCGGGAAGTAGCGTAAGATCATGAGTTTTGTTATCGTCGTCAATGATAACCTTCCAAACTAGCGTCTCCGGCAGAAAAAATGTTCACTGACAAAGTAATGAATTGTAAAAAATATTATAACTTCATTCACATTATGATTGGCAGTTCCCTGGAACTTAAAGCAACTAGAGCAGTCCAAGGTTATATGACGCCATTGACGGAAGACAAAATGAAACGTCCCGTGTCTTCAAATTATATTCCAAATTTCTCTGGGTTTGAAAGTTGGTGGAAACATTTAGGACAATATAAGTACACAACTAAGAAATATATATATAATATAGGTATAGTGATGTTTGCTTTTTCAATGCAAAGTATGTCTTGTTATTGTTTTGGAAAACTACAAATTGTACCTTTTAAGGACTGTGTGATAAAGCGTTTTTATTTCAACAACATGATGTCACTGGTATCCAATGTATTTTAGTGTGAATTACAGCAATCACTTATACTCTGCATGCTTAAATGTCTCTGTGATATCTTTGGTTAGTTAGCCTTTGGTTAGTTAGGTGCACGCCATGCGTGTTAGTTGGCTTGAGGCGTTTCCTTATTTCATCCAAAAGAGATCATAGCAAAGATCTCTGCCATATGGGCCCTAAGCGACTCGCTGGCTGCCTCTGTGATTGTTGTTTGGTCCTCATTTTTGGCTCGGTGTGTGGGACTGTTGGAACCACCGGCAGGATTTCTCCTCAGCTGTGGTTGATGACTTAACAAGTCCTATTTGTTCAACTCATTTTTGGCTTGTTGTAAATTTTTTTGTTTTATTCTCAGTGTCAGGTCTGTTACACCCACATACCCTTATGGAGAGTTCTGACCATGGGATTGGGACTTGGCAGCCAACACACTGCAACAATTTATATATAGAGGCATATGGTTTCATTGTGTGGTCAGATGCACAGCTTTTCCTGTCTTAGGTTATCCTGTTGTCACCGGTGTGAACTTACCTGTCTTTGGCTAACTAGTCCTCTTCACTGTCCATATTTCTCTCTTTCCATGAGGATTGGAAGGATGATCTGCCAAATTGACATTTTAAATGAACAACCTCTTGGGCAGGGGCCATATTGAGTTTCTGAAATTTTAGCTGTGTGTGAAAAAATAGGAAATATTATTTAATTAACCCACCACACGCACACATGCACGCGCACTCACACACATGTGTGTAGCCTAAGAAAAATCAATGTTTAGGTTTCATTTCCTTCAAATGAACCCTTCAAGGTCTAAGGGGGTTGAAGCCCGCCTGGCCCTATGTTGATATTATGACTAATGAAAGGGTCATACTTTGTCCTACAGTGAAGTGCATTATTAGTTTGTATTCAGAAGACTCTTGGCTACAAAGATAAGTCAAACCCAACTTCTGAGCCCCCCCCCCCCACTGCAGGAGATGTCTGTTCCTATGTGTCTTCGATAAAAGTATTTTTACAAGAGCTTGTTTTAAAGTTTACATACCCTTGATTGTTGGGCCTTGTTACAGACACGCAAAGTGACACACCAGTGTTAATTCTGTCAGCAATATTATACTCAATTCTTTGGACTTTTTGTGGCATGTTAAATTGCAATTAGTGTCTGTGTATAAATACTCAATCAGTTTGTTAGGTCTCAATGTGGACACACTGAGCAGGCTAGATTCTGAGCCATGGGGAGCAAAAAAAAAACTGTTAAAAGAACTGCGTAACAAGTTACTGGAACTGCATATTTGGAAACAGATTTTAAAAGATATCCAAAGGCTTGCAAATGCCAGTCAGTACTGTTCAATCACTTATTAAGAAGTGGACGATTCGGGGATCATGTGATACGAAGTCAAGGTCAGGTAGAAAGAAAGATTTCAGCCAAAGCTACCAAAAGAATTGTTTGGGACACAAAGAAAAACCCACAGGTAATCTCGGGAGACCTACAGGCTGCTCTGGAAAGACGGTGTGGTTGTTTCAAGGAGCACAATACGACGATACTTGAACAAAAATTAGCTGCATGGTTGAGTTGCCAGAAAGAAGACTTTACTGTGCCAGTGCCACAAAAAAGCCTGGTTACAATGTCTGACAACACCTTGACGTGCCTCACAGCTTTTGGCACAATGACATTTGGAGTGATACCAAAATACTGCTTTATGGTCACAACCATAAGTGCTATGTTTGGAAAGGGGTCAACAAAGCATATAGTGAAAAGAATACTATCCCCATTGTGAAGCATGGTGGTGGCTCACTGATGTTTTGCTGGGGTGTGAGCTCTAAAGGCACAGGGAAATTTGAGAAAATTGATGGCAAGATGAAAGCATGTTATCGGACAATACTGGCAGACATATTGCATTCTTCTGCATGAACGCTGCGTATGGGATGCCATCACACTCTTCTGACCTTAATATCATCGAGCCACCCTGGGAAGATTTCAAAGATTTGGTTCATGTAAGACGACCAAAGACTGCATGACCTGGATACACTTTTTAATTTAATTTCCACACCACCTCCACCAAATGTCTTTTCATGCTGATCAAGCTCACTTAATAATGGGCTCCAGTGACCAGCCTGGACCACAAGACCATGGCCAGTATCACCCAGAATCCATGCATACATCACACATACACATTCACACACCACCAGTGCACAGACCCTAAAACAACCCAACATCCGCCCCATGTTCAGATGTTTTTTTTCCATCTTCCGTAACATGCTAACATCTCATACACACATTAACACACATAAGCACTCACACAGTGCCGTTTCTCAATTTAGATCTCGTTTTATTTAATTTGAATGAATTGAATGAGTGACGTGAGCTGCTCGGGAATGTGGCCATATGTCATCAGTGTCCTCATGCTTCCATTATTATCTGACCTCTTCTCATACTCAGTACTAACAGGAGTTGAACTACTGACCAAACAACCAAAGCTCTCCCAGATACAAGAGCCTTGCAGACCCCATCCCACTGCCACCGTACCAACCAAAGAAGCTCAGAGAGTGGAAGTGAAAATAATGATCTCAAGGTTTTTTAATAGTAAAGCAGTCAAATGAATTCTAGGCAGATCACAGGAGATAGCCACAAGGAAAAATCATGCAATAAATATATGTACACATATGTAGAGGATTTCTCAACATACATGTACATATGTGTCCTGAATATGTTACTTGCGCTTCCCACAATATCATAATACATTGCATATTATATTTTTAACATTTATTATAATATGTTAAGATAATGATATGTGTTTATTCAGTATTTTAAGCACTTCTCATCAACACATGAAATAAACCTTCAAAACATTATTTTTCATGGGAACCTCCTTGTTATTCTGAGTTTATAACTAATGTTGGCAATGAAACAAACCAAAAACAACCACCAGTTTAGGCCATATTGCATTACATTAAGTACTGTGAAAAAGACAATTACTATCTTATACAAACAAGAGTTAAAATCTGTAAATTGTACAAAATATATTAGCATAATTTGAATAAAATGCATTGTAAGCAAAACAACAACTGGGTATGGTCAGTCATATTGTCAAGCAGCATATGGCACATTTTTCAGTTTCAGTATAATGATCCACTTTGTACTCCAACTTTACATTTCAAAAGAGACTATTATGAAAACAACAGGAATGCTATTCCTCTGCAAAAGTACTTCAAAGATAGAACTAGATAATAGAATATACACATGACAGGAGCAGCGGGCCATGCAGTGACGTTTGGGTATGCACACTAAAAGTGACATCACAGGTCCGGTATACAGATAAATTCTCAATATAAAACCCTGTCAAATGCAATTATCTCGCAAACCCTATGCTAGCAACTTATAGTTGTTACAGTTGGAAAGATTCGGCTGCCAGTGCATACTCAAACGGCACTGCACCACACGCAACTGCTCGATATATGTCAATATATTTACATATATTTTAGACATATTAAAAGATATTTGAAAATGGCCAAAATCAAATATGTAAATATATGTATGAAATATATGTCCATATAATAAATATATTTGTATGTTTAAAAAAAATATAGGCACATATAAAAAATATTTTTTTGCAATATATGTTGATATATGATCCTTCCGTGTGGGTAGTGGTGAGCTGTGGTCAAACTACGAGTTCCTTCCTTTTTATTCATATTGGTCCTGAATCTCTGGTGTAATATTTAACCCTAAATGGCCGAAATTCCCGTCTTCTGTAACAAATTGCAGGAATTAATATCAAAGAGCAGTAAATGCTTTTAAGTAGGGGCATCAGATGGCTCAAGAGTTAGGGATTCAGACTTGTAGTCGAAGGTTGCCGGTTTGATTCTTGACTGTGCCAAATGTTCTGTGTGAGTAAAGCACTTATCCGTAAGTTGATCCAGGGGAATGTCCCTGTACTTACTGTAAGTTGCTCTGGATAAGAGCATCTGCTATATGCCTTTAGAGGATGTGTGCTACTGAAGCATGGATTAAATTCAACTTAATGCAATTTCAGCAAAGAGTCTTGACTATAACATGAATAAATGAAATGAAACATTGTGAGACATTGACTTTTATGTATTATGTCATATCCCAAAAAATACAAAGATGTATTTTTATTTTTTGATGTATTATCAGTAAATGCATGTAAACCATAAAGAATAAACAGTAATGCTCACCCTGAATTTCAGCTTTGGCCCACTGCTTCAAACATGAAATATGCAAAAAATTCAAGCAGCTCGGCTTTGATAGCTTCTGACCATCCATCTGAAAAGCGCTATATAAATACCATGTATTATTATTATTATTATTATTATCTTCCTCTTGATCACAATCCATAGTATTTCCATGAGGTTGATGTTGTTAACAATTGTTCCAACAGCACCACAAGTATACACCCCATTTCTGTGTCCTTGTTTGATAACGTTAATATTCAGTAGACACATTTTTTAATAACTCCCAATGGCCTGTTCGTTTTTAGTAAACTTTGAAGAGGTACCACACCACACATCTCAAATGGAGTGTACTTTACACAGGACCATGCATTGTGTCAAGATTGCAATGTTAGTAACAAAACACAGATGCAGCGAATGTGTCAATGTTGCACTAAAAACATACTAAAATGACATTGGTAACAAATCATCAAAATTAGGACCTCAACTGATATTTCACTTTAACCATGGACAAAACATCAGGTTTCCAATCATTTATTTTTTATTTGTGATAATTATTCATTAAAGCAAAACATGTCAATCCGTGTGCAACATTTTTGGAAATACTTTATCATACATTTTCATTTGACAACACTGAAGAAATGACACTTTGCTACAATGTAAAGATTTGAATGTACAGCTTGTATAACATGTAAAACATTTGGACATTTTCACTTAGGGGTGTACTCACTTTTGTTGCCAGCGGTTTAGACCTTAATGGCTGTGTGTTGTTATTTTGAGGGGACAGCAAATTTACAGTTATACAAGTGCATCTTGTACTTCACCTGATCATCGTTGATTTGTTTCCACAACCTGATTGGAGTCCACCTGTGGTAAATTCAGTTGATTGGACATGATTTGGAAATGCACACACATCTACATAAGGTCCCACAGTTAACAGTGCATGTCAAAGCACAAACCAAGCCATGAAGCCCAAGGAGTTATCTGTAGTCCTCCGAGACAGGATTGTATCAAGGCACAGATTTGGAGAAGGGTACAGGAAAATATCTGCAGCATCGAAGGTCCCAAACACAGTGGCCGAACCACCAGGACTCCTGCTAGAGATGCCTGCCTGGCCAAACTGAACGATCGGGGGAGATGGGCCTTAGTCAGGGTAGGGCTGGGCGATAATTCAATATTTATCGTTATCGAGTTTTTGAAAATAATATTGAAAAGAATATCCCATAGACAGCTGGTTTTGTTCTGAAACAAAGAAACATCCAACAAATGAGAAGTATTTCATATTGCTTGTAGTTCAGATTTACCTGAAACTTCTAAACAGAAATATAACAAAGGAAAATCAATATTTTTTGTATTTATTGTTTTTATTTGTTTATACAGCAGACTATACAGTTAAGTCACAGCAGGTTCTATATATATTTCAATATATCGTCAGGCATATCGTATTGAAAAAATATCTATTTTATATTGTGATATCATTTTCTGGCCATATCGCCCAGCCCTAAGTCAGGGTGGTGGAGAGAGGAGAACCTTCCAGAAGAACACCCATCTCTGCTGCACTCCACCAATCAATCCTTTATAGTAATGGCCAGACGGAACCCACTCCTCAGTAAAAGGCACATGAGAGCTCGCCTGGACTTTGCCAAAAGGCACAGACTCTCAGACCATGAGAAACAAAAGTCTGAAATATATGGCCTAAACGGCAAGCGTCATGTCTGGAGGAAACCAGGCACCGCTCATCACCTGGCCAATACCATCTCTACAGGGAAGCATGGTGGTGTCAACATTATGCTGTGGAAATGTTTTTCAGCAACAGGAACTGGGAGACCAGTCAAGATTGAGGGAAAGATGAATGCAGCAATGTACAGAGACATCCTTGCTGAAAACCTGCTCCAGAGTGCTCTGGACCTAAGAATGGGGCAAAGGTTCATCTTCAAACAGGACAACAACCCGGAGCACACAGCCAAGATAACAAAGGAGTGGCTACTCTGAATGTCCTTTAACTCTGTACAATAATGTGTGTGTGCATACTGTATCTTATAGAGTCCCTCCATAATTTTAGGGACATTAATTCTAGCTTTGTGTTCGCAACGTAGTTTTTGTTGAGATCGGGTCGCATAATTGCTGTGGTTATTTTTTACACTGTATTTTTTGGCCATTGATCAACTATCCTGTTAAGTATCTGCCTGTCCCTTTCGGTCATCTTTGACTTGCAACACTGTTCTTCTTTACCAGTGCACTTTGTTAGCATAGGCTGTCATGATTTTTTCCTGTCCACACATTAAAAAATGTTGCAGTTTTGATTGCCCTCTTAGGCATCTGTTAGCTTACAACTGACATCTTCTTCAACTCTTCAGCATTAACGGGAATCGAAATACCGACCAAGCGTCCACAGCTGGCTGAGCCTCTGCGACCTGACAGACCTCATCTACCTGAGCCTGCAGTAACAGAGTCCAACAAGGACTGGCTTCAGGAGCTGATGGACATTCTAAAGGAGCAAGCATCTGCCAACGTCCCGACCACACCACCTCAAACCACAACCACCAAACCACCCAGACACTCACGACGGAAACATCGTCGTAAGAAAGGCAAGCACCGTTCAGAGAGTGGGTCGGGGCCAGCAGCCGTACCTCAGAATGGGGCCGTCAGACTAGCAGGGGACGAGCAAGGGCGGGATGACCGGGGAAGGGTGGAAATCTTCATCGACGGGGAATGGGGGACTGTGTGCGACGACCTGTGGAATACGAACAACGCAGCAGTGGTTTGTCGGCAGCTTGGGTTCCGATTCACTTTGAAGGCATCCAAGCACTCAGAGTTTGGAGAAGGAAAGAGCATTCGCATCCTTCTGGATGATGTACAGTGCGAGGGAACGGAGGAGAGCCTGCTGGACTGTCGGCATGCCGGCACAGGTATACATAACTGTGCCCATTATGAGGATGCAGGGGTCATATGCGGGAACTCGCAGGGGTGATGTGTGGGAACATGGACTGTCTGAAAATAAGAGCAGACTGAATTTACTGCTGCCTGTGTGCAAAGTGATTGTAACTGAACCATAAATATTGCTAACTTTTTTGTAATTGTCGTCTATGTTGACACTTATAGGTCTACCTCTTTCATTAAGGTAATATAATGTTGAAACAAATGGAGATTTTTGTGATTTAACAGATGTCTTATGTATAGAAAATGTTTACACGCTAATGTTCTTGTTAAATTTGTGTCCTAAGAAGACCAGCTTTTACAGCCAAATATAGAAAACTCTTAAGTTTAATGAATGTATAAGGAATACCAAGCAATTTTAATACTTTAATACTTATTTTCAAATAATTAAATAAATGCTCCACCCAGACTTTCAAGGTATCTGCTTATTGGAGAGAAATGTGATATATGGGAAATGCAATAGAAACCAGGAAAAGATTAATAGTGAAAGTTGCATATCACTATTGGGAGTTCGGCCTAGCCAACTGCTGCTTAGATCAGTGGTTCTCAAACCTCTCCTCAGGGACCCCTAGACGTGACACAGTTTAGCTTTTGCCCTGCACCGTCAGATCTGATTCACTAATCAACAACATGTTGATTAGTAGATAAGTTGAATCAGGTGTGCTAGCTCAGGGGTAGATTAAATACATGGATTGGCTGGGGGTCCCCGAGGAAAGGTTTGGGAACCACTGGCTTAGATCACCCTGTCTGAAATACTCATTTTGGACTGATGTCATGACTAGCCAGGAAATATATCTCCAAAATTATAACTGGGGTAAAATTATTTTCATAACATTTCGTCCAAAAACAACATATCCTACTGGCAGTGTTCAACATGTGCACTGAAATATTTAGATGTCAGCACTCATTTTGGGAGGGAACTGTTTATCAGGGGCATGGCGAACGCCAGTCTAAAGTACATTTGAAATCAATTCAAAATGGGTGGGGGAGGGCTAAAAAATGGGCACTGGTTCCCAGTTCCTGTAAGCTACTGCCAAACACCGCCCATTAGCTAATTTAATGCATCACTTTTTCATAAACATTAATATTGACGACTGACTAAATAATAACCCATTATAATATTGATACCCCTGCAATCCTACACTGAACAGTGTTCATTTAGACATTTTACTCCCAATTTACAAAAGTAGAACATAGCCCAAAGTGTTCCACTTTTTAGACAATTGAGTTGATGACACCCTCCTCATAGGAATCAGTCTGTCTTTGCAAAAGGACCCATTCTTCTGCCTTAACCAGGTCATTAATATGCAAAGCATTAAATCGCACAGCTAGCGCCAGGTTTCTCTTGCCAACGGCCCCCAAGTGTGTGTGGGTGTACAGCGACAGCAAGGCCACCTGGAGTAAGGTTTACATTCACTTTACTCTGTTTCCGCTAGCTCTGATTCTATGGCACTCAATCACAGAGCGTAGATGTGTTACTGTATGATGACCGATGGGAAATTAAATTCCTGAAATTGTTTTCTTCCCCTTTGTACAAATGTTTGTCTGAATGTTTTTGTTTTCTACTCTACATTCATCCATGTGTGTTTTAGTCATTTGTTTAAATGGACTTGCCAATAAAATGTTGATTTGTCAGACCTTTTCCAGCCATGTTGTTGTTGTGACATCAAATGTGTCATCTCATAGAGCCCTATAACTGAATTGTCAAGTATATGAAATAATTTGACCTGGGTCAGATAGGGGGCGACAAGGAGCTCTGAGAGATTTTGCAATGTGTGTGCACAATCAATAAACCAATGCAAGTACCACAGTAAACTGAACGTAAAATAATGGGAAATCTAATCATTAAGAGGGATGTTAGCCTACATTGTTAAGTTATGAGTCAGCAAACGGGGAAATTCTGTCCAATAAGTAGAAGCCTGTGTTTTTATATTGTAATGTTATTGCTTTTATTAAAATCAATCTACCAAGTCAATGAAAACATTTCTGGAAAAGCAGTGTCACAGGTTTTTCGGCATGCAGCATGCTACCTTCTTCACATGACCAAGAAGTGGCGCAAATTTCTGTTCGATAAAAAAATAACATCACAGTGCACATTAAGATCATGTTTGCTGGTCGGGGTTTGTGCGCTACTCCAATGCTGACTCAGAATCAGCAAATATTTCCTAGTTAAGCAAGCATTGTAATAAGAGGTCGAACTACTCGACAGGGTTTGTCTCGCTGGGAAACATCTTTGTCTTCGACTCTTCCGAACCCGCTGGGAGGAAACTACAAGGACGCCACATCACATCATTCAGAAACCTGTTTAAAAAGGTGGGAGAACATATTTATACATAAAAAGGCACATTTTATTGGTTGAAATATATTTTTATTATTTCGTTTTTTGGGGTATTTTTTTATGATTTAACTTACAAACTAGTAGTAGGAAGCTATCATAGGCTAGACAGGTATTTAGGGGGGGACAGAGAGGAAGGGCACAGAGACTGTTGCCAGGGGCAACGTGTGGTCCAGTGTGGAGACCTTATGCCAATGCATCAACATCTGCCACAGTTAAATTACCATTTTACTAGCTTTTGATGGAGCCTATGTTAATTATCGCTAACAAATGCTGCATCAGAAAGCTGGTATTTCGCAGAGATCACAATCTTAGTGTGTCATAACTACCGTAATTCCTCAAATAAAGACCGGGGCCTTTACCTCTACTGCAGAAGGCAACCGGCTTTTATTTGAAGCAGGCTTTTGTTAGAGGCAGGCCTTCATTTCTGATTCCCTCTGTTTGATAAGTATAATTGGCTATATTTTTGTGTAAATCCTTGTTCCAGTTTGCCTTTTATTGCTGCATTACGTTGTAATCGCAATCTCAACAGTTATTGTAACCGTTCCAAATGCAATAACTAGTTGAAAAAAGTTGTTGAAGATTCAATCGCTTGCATTCAATGGGAGCCATGTTATTTCCAATGTAGTGACTGCCATCTACCTGTACGTTAATACAAACAACACCAAGCTGAGTAAAACATACAGCCGCATTGACTGAAATACCAGTAGGACAATTATACTTAGCGATACTATTTCCTGCTCCCGCGAGCCGCCCTTCCGTAAATGTTCCGTCCAACCCGAGTTGCGACTACCCTGAGTTAGCGTTTCAAACTGGTAGTGAGTAGCGTCACTTGTGCTAAATTAGGTTTGGAACAAAAACCTACGGAATGGCAGCTCGCAGGAGCAGAAGTACCATAATCCGAAAATAGCATGAATATATTGTTGAATCTATGAAAGTGATGAAATGTACATTACGCTTACCTGAAATGCACATTATATGAAAGGCACCTATAGGAGATTATTCACACGTAATATTCCCCCGGCCTTTATTTGTCCGTGTTGACCAAGCCCCCGGCCACTATCAGAGGCCCGGCGATTAATTGACTACCGGTTTTTATTTGAGGAATTACGGGTATGTCAATGAGACTAAGCTGGATGGGCACAAAAAGTTACAGCCATCCTTCTTGCATAAAACATTTACCGGTACATATGTGGCTTATTTCAGTGTATCGTGTACTGAAAGGGGATCATCCATTAACAACATAGGTTTATTTACAAAGATACTGTTGTTACAATCAAAATGAACAGGGATAAAATTGCACAGTAAGCATACAGTACTCTGATAGAGAAAATGTCTAACCTTTATATACCTTAGCTGTCTAATTGTAGCTGTCCACTATTCTAAACATGGTTAGGTCTGCATCCCAAATATTCACCCTTCTCCCAAAGATTTTACTTGCAAAATACAAGTTTATCTTGGATATACAGTTTATACTTTGCTATATACCCTTTGTTGGCAATGACAGAGGTCAAATGTTTTCTGTAAGTCTTCACAAGGTTTTCACAAGGTATTTTGGCCCATTCCTCCATACAGATCTCCTCTAGAGCAGTGGTGTTTTGGGGCTGTCGCTGGGCAAAACAGACTTTCAACTCCCTCCAAAGACTTTCTATGGGGTTGAGATCTGGTGACTGGCTAGGCCACTCCAGGACCTTGAAATGCTTCTTACGAAGCCACTCCTTCGTTGCCTGGTTGGTGTGTTTGGGATCATTGTCATGCTGAAAGACCCAGCCACATTTCGTCTTCAATGCCCTTGCTGATGGAAGGAGGTTTTCACTCAAAATCTCATAATACTCATTCATTCTTTCCTTTACACAGATCAGTCATCCTGGTCCCTTTGCAGAAAAACAGCTCCAAAGCAAGATGTTTCCACCCCCCTGTTTCACAATAGGTATGGTGTTCTTTGGATTCAACTCAGCATTCTTTCTCCTCCAAATACGACGAGTTGAGATTTTACCAAAAAGTTCAAATTTGGTTTCATCTGACTATATGACATTCTCCCAGTCCTCTTCTGGATCATCCAAATGCTCTCTAGCAAACGTCAGACGGGCCTGGACATGTACTGGCTTAAGCAGGGGGACACGTCTGGCACTGCAGGATTTGAGTCCCTAGCGTTACTTTGGTCCCAGCTCTCTGCAGGTCATTCACTAGGTTCCCCCGAATGGTTCTGGGATTTTTGCTCAGCGTTCTTGGGATCATTTTGACCCCACAGGGTGAGATCTTGTGTGGAACCCCGGATCGAGGGAGATTATCAGTGGTTTTGTATGTCTTCCATTTTCTTATAATTGCTCCACAGTTGATTTCTTCACACCAAGCTGCTTACCTATTGCAGATTCAGTCTTCCCAGCCTGGTGCAGGTCTACAATTTTGTTTCTGGTGTCCTTTGACAGCTCTTCGGTCTTGGCCAAAGTGGAGTTTGGAGTGTGACTGTTTGAGGTTGTGGACAGGTGTCTTTTATACAGATAACAAGTTCAAACAGGTGCCATTAATACAGATAACGAGTGGAGGACAGAGGAGCCTCTTAAAGAAGAAGTTACAGGTCTGTGAGAGACAGAAATCTTGCTTGTTGTTAGGTAACCAAATACTTACTTTCCACCATAATTTACCAATAAATTCATTAAAATTCCTACAATGTGATTTTCATGATTTTTTTTCTCATTTTGTCTCACATAGTTGAAGTGTACCTATAATAAAAATTACAGGCCTCTCTCATCTTTTTAAGTGGGAGAACTTGCACAATTGGTGGCTGACTAAATTCTTTTTTGCCCCACTGTAAAAGCAGGGGAATGGTACATCTTTGCAGGCAAGAGTCTCTACCATTAGAGAATACATGACGAGGCGCTTACAAATGCACACAGAAAAGTGAGCAATCAGGACTCACCTGCTTTCAGGTGTCATTGATTGAAGTGCTGCTGTTTTGACTTCTCCATTGCATAACCTGTTTAGAGAGCCTTTCCACATCTGACACCTGGGACAAGAGCTGAGCCACTCCATTATTCTGAGACAGATATAGAGACAGACAGAGAGAAAGTGAGTCAGTCAGAGTTTTGGGAAAAGCAGCTGACTGGGGTGGGTTCTGCATTTGATTAGCCTGTACTGCCCTGTATGATTCCTTGCTCTAGAGTCATGTAAGAGCCTTGATGGAGACTGTACATTGTGTTGATGTTACATTGGCCAGACAGATCCCAAACAGATGTTGAATCTGCTGGATCAGTAAATGCGTAAACATAATCACGGTTGAATTTGAGCTTTTAATTTTTTTCATCCCACTCGTCAGAACATGATTAATTACAGATGAGCTAAAAACCATCATTAGGACACTGTAATATTGGCTGCTGGAGTGGCTTTGCCATTGTATTTCAATAACTATCTATAAATCCACCTTTCTAAAAATTATACATATTTGCAACACTGGTAATGTCTTGGATATAGAGTCATATGCAAAGGTTTAGGCACCCTGAAACCAAATTGATGCACCTGTCTAATTTCATTTTGATGCATATTGCAAATTTTCTGTTAATCCAATTAACCGCATTTCACTACCAAAATACTAATGTGTGCTTCAGTTATTTGATAGATCAAAATTAAATTGCTGATACAAACACCCAATTATTTATAAAATGAAAATCATGTAAATTGTCAGGGGTGCCAAAAATTTTGCATATGACTGTACTGTATATTCTTTTAATTTAATGCCACCTTGATAAAATTAGTTTCATGTTGTGTCGAGCCTTCCTATTGTTTCAAAGATAGCAATCATTAGTGCCCCATCACTCCCGGTCAAAAGGCGATTTGACCGAAAACAAAAATAAGTAAAATCTTAAGTGGCGTTTCCGTCCTAATTATGCTTTTAAATGGAAGTTTGACTCAAGTACATAAAAAATACCGTAGGTTGCATTTTGGCGAGAGTTCCCCTTTAGCATGGAACACATTTCAGACATTGCCAACAAGAGGCTTATGCCTACTGAATGAATCAAATTAGAAATATGGAAACAGAATTACTGGAAAAGCAGCTTTATTTCAGTCAAGGTTTCATCCGTTCTAGTAATACTATTTGTAAATACTGTATGCAATTGTATCTGATAGGCAAAATCTGGGTAGAGACCTCATAAAAAGATACCCAAATTACTGTCCTTCTGGGCTGTGTGTTTTAAAAATAATAAAAATAATAACAATAACAATAACAACATTGCACTGCTGTTTGTAACATGAAACATTTTACTGACAAATAGATCCCACCTCATCTAGCCCATTATTTATTTTTAGGTTTGACGTTTTTTTTTTAGCTAGCCTGCATATTTCACCAGTCCTCCTAAGCCATTTATTATCTGCATGTACTTTGTTTGAATAAACAATTTGAAGGAATCCTGACTAGTGTTTATTTGGGGGAAAACATTACAAAAAGGACTGAGGTTTCACTACTTTAAATCAACTGAATTTGGACGCAGGGCTGGATTAGGTTTCAAGAATGACCTCCAAAAATCCTTCAGGTGTGGGGTTTTGAAAACACTCACCAAACTGCTTATGGATTCATCAACAGTAGGAATGGTACGAACAGTGTTAATCGCTGCCTCCAAGTTCTCAATGAAGTCTACCATTAGCTTCATGAGCTCCACCACATATCTAAAAAAAAAACAGCAGTAAGACCTTAATTTAAGCAGGGTGACACTCTCTCTCACATACAAACACACACACTTTTCCCTCACCTGTGAAGATCTGCCTCTATAGGTAAGTTTGTCTGACACAGTGGTTTAATCAGCCTCTGTTGCAAACTGGCCTGATCTCTCAGCACATCTTGCAGATGGGTGGTGAACTGCTGCAACGAAGTAAACCTCTGACCTACATGATATATTTCACGATTCAATTTAGTGGTCGTTCTGTGGCACTTCAAACGGGAATTGGATCATTTTAATCAAAATATTCAGAAATACGCAACATCTCGAATCTCTTCAAGACATCCCATCACAATTATGACCACTTACTCAGGTAGAATTTGTGAGTGACATCGGCACTTTCCTTCTCTAACTTCAACAACTCCATTTCGAGATTGATCTTAAACAAAGAAAAGTTAGATATAAGGATATTTGTGGAAAATGAATCCAACTCTGTGGGAGCAACTAGCTAAATTTGTGCAATTATGAACGTTGTTTTTTTTTACATTTTCTGCTGTGTTTTTTAAGCATATCCACACACTACAGAATACACTGAGTGTGGGTATTGCATGCTTACCTTGTCAAGTTCACGGTTCATCGTGATAAGCTGCTCAGTTTCTATGAGACGAGGGGAGAAGACATGAGGATCTCTAGGGACTGTATCAATGTCCTCCTGTAACATCAGAGATGGTTAACATTAGGGATTTAAAAACACACAGCCAAACACTCACACTCTACACTAGTGCTGTAGTGCAGTGGAAACTGGCAAACCTTAATTGAATAAAATGGGTTCATATACATATCTTGACTGCAGTAAATGGAATAGCGTTAAACACATTAAAACGAGTGATATATCATTCCTGTCCAGAAATTAATGAGGCATTCCTCCTCAAATAATATTCACCGGCCTCCACTGGTAAAGTGATACCACCAAACAAAATGCTAAATGTTGGTTAGACTGCTCCATGTCTCTCTGGCTGACAAAATGTTTTATATTTTGCACAACAGTCTATGTCATGAGTCACTGGTTCAAGCCTGACAATAGGTTCTCTGACTTTTTACCGGACCTCTTGTACAAGGCAGTGCAAAATTGGCATAGCACTGCCTTAAATTTGGGTTAAATAATTCAGGTCTATCCTGCCACGTCACTCTCCAGCTACTCCTTGTGTCCAGAATGGGCGCCAGTGGGTTCAAATCGTGGAAGTAGAGTCGGTGAACGTAATCATCCTGTGCATGCTCTGACTAAAGGCTTCTGTGTTGGATGAGCAGTGCGAAAAGATTTGGCGACTAGGGCAAAATGTGGTTGGATGAACCATGTGCCCACCTTTCCCCATCCCAATGTTCTATCCAGGGAGTTGCGGAGCTGCTGACAAGGCAGGATTTGAGGGAATTGGGAGGGTTGAAAGTTGGGGGATATAAATCACACAAAAAACATTAAATTTTTTTGGTTAACAAAACAATAATGTTTGCAAGTTACACAAGGGTTATTTTAGGCCCAACTGAGGGAAATTGATAAACTGGTCATTATTTTGTCAATATGTTGACACAATGTTAGTTTACAGTGTGTGCACAATTATCAAGTTGGTGTTCTGTTTATATATTATTTCAAAGCACATTTTCTTAACTCTAAACCTTATCAAACTAAATAATTTATGGGTAGAATCATTTAAGTGATATTTTCTTCATGAGGGTGGATTTTAAAGTGATAAATATATTATTTTCAGGTGTAAATAATTATTAGGTAGCTTTTACTACATGTACCGTAAAATTTGTGACAGATTCTATGAATGGAAAGTTCATGAATGACTTTAAAAAGAAGTGGGGTTTTTTTGGCAAATAAAGTGAATATGAAAGTCCAAATTTGCTAGGTTTTATGATATTTCATAATTGTAATTTGTTAAATGTACTTGTTAATTTATTGAGTTCTAAAGAGTTGAAATAATAATTTCAAATTTAGTTGCCTATTAATTATTGCACAATACTATTAGTAAAAACCAGGGATCATTGTCGCTGACCGTGGTGGAGTGTGTATGTAGGCCTGTCACAATATACATTTTCAATTAATCGCATGATAAATTAAAATGAGCTCAATCATTTTTATGGCCACAAAGATTTCCATTTGCATGCTTGTTTGTTTTCCTCGTGTCTCTCTCTACCAAAGAGACTTTATTGTTTTGGTTGTGTGTTGTTTTTAATTTCCATTTAATTTATTGTTTTTGATTGTGTTTGGTTTTATTTAAGGGCATTTTTTGTTAACAGAGACTGAGTGTCCATTGTATTTATTGTTTTTGGTTGTTTTGTTCATTTATTGTGGATATTTAAAATGCTTTTCAGTTCCAGTGTTAAATATTCTTTAGAAATAAAAGATTACTGATCTTTCAAAAAGTGTACCTGCATTATTAATCCATTATCATTATATTAGATGAAAATGGTCTCAGAACGACAATATTATTGTTTATCGCAATCATTTCTGGGACAATTTATCGTCCAGCAAAATTTGTTATCGTGACAGGCCTATGTGTACGCAGCTTGATGTTACATGTCTGAGGGGAATGGGGACTGGAAATTGCTTAGGAACCACTGTTGTACATTATCTTAAACTGTTCAAGGTTTTTGGGCCCCAGAAATGGGGGACAAAAGGTACTGGTATTAATTTTATTTTTTCCCCCATCATTTTCTTCCCTCCCAATTGTTCTTGTCCAATTTCCCACTAACCATGCTCCACAAACCCCCTTCGACAGATGCAGGACGTCGAAGGGCGCTTACATGGTTCATCTGACCACATGTTGCTGAGCCGGCCGATGCTTTTCACACTGGTCATCCAACATGTAAACCTTTAGTCAGCTCATGTACGGGACGATTACTCTCACCAACTAGCCTATACTTCTGCGATCAAATTTAAAGGCGCCTGATCTGCACACAGATGGTCGCTGGAGTGCAAAGTAGCAAAGTTTATTTGTGCTGCCTCGTTCTGGAGGTCCGGGGAAAGGCGGAGATAACACAGTCAGGCTCAAAACACTGACTATCGTGTTGTAGATTTTCCTGCAATGCAGTGATTTACGTGCTGTCATTTTTTTATCGTTCATCCGATATGTATGAATATACCCTTAAATTAAAGCTGACAGTCCGCACTTCAACCTCATTTTCATTGTATCCTTTCAAACTCTTAAGTGCTAGAACACAGAAACAAAATAACAGAAACATTGTCAATGTCCAATGAATTAAGGGTCTCAAATATATAAACAGATATCTTAATATTGTTTACTAAAATAGACTAATCATTTTCTGTACAGAGGGTATTTTTCCTTGGTGTATGAATAGAAATCTGGTCTTCACAAGCATATTGACCTAAGTTACCTAATATTTAAGAAACACACTGCTACATCAATTTACCTTCATATGGAATCCTGCCACCCTACAAGGCTGTATACTGCACTCAATGGCATTGCATCTATTATAATGTGGCACAATACTTTGCTTACTTGTCTTGCTGGTAAACAAGTTAGCTTTCACCACTTTCCAAAAAAGCAGAGGTCTCCAAACCCTTCCATTGAGGGCCTAGTGTATGCTGGTTTTTGGTCTTTCCCTTCAATTAGAGCCAAATTTAACCTAGACTGACAGGTGAGGGGCGATCCTAACCAATTACTGAGCTGCTCCATTAGCCTTGTACAAGGTAAAAGCGAAAAAACCTGCATACACTTGGCCCTGCATGGAAGGGTTTGGAGACCCTTGCAATAAAGCACAAGACACCTGAAAACAGATGAAATATTAAACAGTATTCAACTCGTACAGTAGGTGGCATTGTATGCACTTCTTTAATTTTAATCTGGCAAAAAAAAATGAGTACGAGGTGGCAGCAGCACCAGGGAACAGCAGAGGGCGAATTAAAACGGCCACATGATGAATGAGATTTTCCGAGCTGAGTGTGAGATGATTGAAGCCAACAATAGGAACATTCTAAAGTAAACCTGAATCACCCTGTAATAAAAAATCTGGAGCAAGAAATTTCATCTTTTAGCATGACCAAGATCCTGAACACACAGCCAATGTTAAACAGGAGTGGTTTCCAAAGAAGGGAATGAGCGTCCTAAATTGATCTGGTCCAAGCACAAACCTCAATCCAATTACAAATGTGGCAAGATTTTACAATTGTTTTTATCCAGTGATCCCCAGCCAAGCATTTACTTTGCAATAGAAGAACTGTGGAAAACAGATGTGCAAAGTACAGACTTGCTTTAAAAGACTTGCAGCTGTAGCTGTTGCCAAAAAAAGTGCCTTTACACAATATTGACTCAGCATATTTGTACGTACATTTAAGAATTTAGCTGATGCTGTTATCCAGAAAATTACATATACTACCAGTCAGTACATATGCTACTCAGTACTGGCCCCCCTCTTTATTTCACATAATACCCACAACATGTCACTAAATGTATCCCCCAATACTTTCCCTGGATGGCACTGATCTTGCTGAATAAAAAATTGTCGAATGTCTTACAATAAATAGAAACATTTGGATACCTTTTCAAAAAAGTAGTAACAATTTGGATGAGTGGGCTGGGGGCAACTGGCACCCCCGGTATGGTAACTAGCACCCGGAGTATAGTTACACCATTATGGTAATCGCTGTGTCAGATTTAGAGACTTAAAACTTGGACTTAAGTCGCACTTAAGTCACCAATACATTTACTTGTGACTTGCGATCTGTTCAAAAGTCTTGAGAGTTGACTTGGACTTAGTAGTCATTGGACTTGTCTTTGACAGTATATATTGAGTATCTAAAAGTAATAAAAAACTGTCTTCATGCCCTGTTCTGGTTAGGCTTTGAGTCTGACAGCTGAAGTGATAAAAAGTTGAAAGTCACCTAGGTAGCGATAGTGACAGTTCTCCTCAGAGAATTGAGCCAGGAGCAAACAGCCAAAATGGCAATTGGAAGTGCACCTGTTCCATTTGTAATAGCTTTGAAGAAGCTATGAAGATTTTAAAATTGAAGGGGACTGTGTAGCTATCACAACAGGAAACAACTTGCGCCACTTGAAGGGACACAGAGAGAGGTTAGTCAGACTTACTCAGCAGGTAACTAACACTGTTACATTATCTAAATTAGGTAACTACCCCCTTACGCATTTTCTAAAAAACAAAATATAATCTAATAACGTATAAAGTGTAAATTCTAGACATTTACTTCATAATCCATTTGCCTAAGCTTGGCTATGATCCACATACAATTATTTTCTCCAAACTTGTTATTTTTATGTCAGCAAATAAACATTGTTCTTCGGGGGGGGGGCCAGTTACCTCAGTACTTATAAAAATATCACTGTTTCTAAAAATCTACATTTCATCAAATAAAAAAACCTGCAATTAAACAATGTTCTTAGGGGGAGGCGTGTTACCCAATCTTACCCTATGTGTAGTACAAAATGTACTTTACAATGTGTTTCAGTTAAATTTAGAGGGGAAAGGATAAATTAGTCAATTAAAAAGCTGGCTATGATGATTTATGATTTAAATTTTAGTTTGTTTTCAACCTTCGAGTCAGGAAACATGTTTAACATCCCACCTAATAAAAGACACTATGCAGGGCATTGTGTCGTTAGGTGTCCTGAGGCATTGGGGGATAGTATCTTTACAACGTACTCAAGAGGATTGCCCTGGACCTCTAAGGGACCGTTCGGTATTAATGGAATGGACCACCAGAAGGAAAATAGGGGAGGGTCATCTCTTTTTATTCTTTGTTGAGGGGAGGGTCACTCAACATTTTTTAGTCTAGCCGAGGGGTCACCCAACTTTAGTATTCATGAAAACAGCAAAATTTCAAAGTGGCTTGTTTGGTGCATATTTTTCCATGTAGGTCTCAAGCTCGGACCCCATCACTAGCAGATGGGTCTGACCCAACAAAAAAATTGCACCACCCAAATTGATGCTCATCTGAAAAATTTAGTTTTGGATAATGTTCAGCTTTACCTATATACTAAAATATACAATGACTGAGGAAGCCTAGTGACGAGTCCATAGCAACCAGTTCATGTGTTAAATTTGTTATTACCAGGCACATGTAGAATACAGATAGACCTCAGTGGGAGCTTGAGCCCCTGCCCTTTTCCCCTCAGACTCAAAAGTGCCCTCTTGGCTGGTGTTATATTTTTTATTAATATTTTTAATACTTTACTACTATAAGATTGTATACCAGTCACATTCTCTAAAATGTAATTTTCATATATTTATGGGCCTTCCGCCAGCCCCTCTACGAAATAGTTCGTTCCAACTTTACCTGCAGTCCAGGGAAGATGAAAACGATTCTCACACGATGAGTTGACTAATCAGTACTCAGCAATGCTTGTATTTTAGATAAACGTTTCCGGCTAGCTGGCCTATTTATATTGATCAACTTTTAAATGAGTAGCAAGAAATATATACATATATATTGAATAATACAATATATTATTCACTGGACAGGAAAACTTAAGTTTGCAACACGCAGAAGCATGCTGTGTACTGCACATCGTGCTGAAAATGAACAACGAGCGGTGGGCTTTTCTCAGTTGATCTGTGTAGCTATCTTCATTAACTGGCTCTACTGAGCTCAATATTAAGAGTTGATACACAAGTTACACATCATTTTTAAAGCTGAAGTTCCCCTTAACATTGGTTTATACAATTCAAAACGTTTGTTTTGTGGTGAATGTGAGGAAATATTAAAGTGCAAGTTACACAGATAGGATAGCTGTCCAAGAGTCAATCCCTGGTTTCTCCTGAATAAGATTATACTATAAATTATTGTTTAGTTGTCAATATATAGTGCGCATTAATCAACACTGCCTTTGTTTATCCTCTGCAGAAACTGCTGCAAGCCAGTCAGAGGCAGGTACAGTAGTGCAGAAGGACAGAGTCTTTATATGAACTTTAAACTCAGTAATTACTTTGAAATTACTTTCCTAGTTTTGTTCAGTACAGTTTTGGGCAAAATAGCTTGGCATAGCCGTTCAATTAATTAGACACAAATTCAAAAAACAATCTGGTATTGGAAGATGAGAACTGCAGGCACTGATCATATCTTAATAATAACATAATGTAATACTATTAATTAATATATTTAAGATGGGGGCCCAGACATATATAGGGTTGGTAAATGCTTTCAAGTCTGACTACCGAACCCCTGAGCAATCTGACAATCTGTCACCTTTAGGCACTTTGTCTAATCTAGCCTACTCATAAGTAATTGGTCTGATCAACTGAAAACATCCTGACTGAATTATATTACTTTAATGAAAACATTCAGAACATATGAATATAAATGGTTTTGTGGCAACATTGGGAAATGGAAATAATAGACACTTGGAAAGGGTGTGTGTGTGTCTATGCATGCAAGCATGCGTGCCAGTGTAGGGTTCCCTTTTTTTACTTGAGCCCCCCAAAATGTCTGTGGATGTCCCTGGTTATTACCCAGTGTGCTTTGTTCAATGTTTTATCTAATGTGAATACTAGTTTACTAGAGGAGTAACTTAGTATTTGAAGTAATGCAGTAATGCAGGAAGTGTGCATTTAGTTTCCATGCTTATTGTTTTTCCACAATAATGTTAGTGAGTAAATCTACAGAAATGGCTACCATCTTGGTGGAGTGTTATGTGTAACATGAGAAAGTAGAGGTTAAGTCATGATTGTAAAAAAAACAGTGGCTATCTGTACATCTTTGCCAAGCTAAAACCAGTACAGAAGGCATCAATGAATTGTTGGGGAGGGTCATGCCTCTTTTCCCAATCATTTTGGAGGGTCATAGCAAAAAGTAGCTATTGCTGGCGAAGGGAGGGTCACGTCTATTTTGACAAAAGATCCCAAAACTCCTCCGGTAACCCATTAAATAAATAAAGAACAGTCCCTAACACGGATTTTTTTATACGTATTTTTCTAATAAAAAACATTATTTATTGATTAGTAATTTTTTTTTACTTTGAAAATGTTCCTCAATTAAACATCAGATTTCTCTCACGTTTTAGTAGATCAAGCTAATATAAACAACAATGAATAATTGTTCATATAGACGTTTTTGGTCATCTTTACCAACGGATCCCAAACTTCTACATGACATGGCACTGTAACCTGTTAAACGTTAACTGCAGGTCAAAGTGGACACTTACCTGAGACAGTACACCTGAGGCCACGCATCGGGTCAGAAGACTGGCAACGGGAGTCACTGAAAATGAAGCAAGCTCCCACGGATTCATTTTTACAGAGTGGTAATGTCAGAACCGGAAAATCTAGCAGAATAAAGCGTAGGTGTTATTTTATCTGATCTATCAACTTTTGGCAGGCTACGTCAGAAGACATAATTGTATCACATTTTCACAAATAGGAGGACTTCTGTAGTAAAATAAAACGCTATTCATGTAATGTGTTCTTTAACATGGATCTAACAAATGCTACTTCTTTCAAATTTAGCCCGCCGATGGTTTTGTGATTTCTTGTAAGCACCGTCCGCCAAGATCAGTAATACTTCCGGGTCAGCACAATTCAGAATAAAAGTCAAAATTGACGTAGAGAATTTTATAATAATGTGATATATTAAAAATTGCTCAAATTTTCTGATTCGTTCATATTTAAGTGAAATTTCCTTAAATAAATGTCCATCCATTGCCCAAAATTGCAATGTATTGTTTATAAAAAATAAAATAAATTAAAGTGAAGTTCCCTTTTAGATTTTTTTTTACCGTGCCAAAGATATTACACCTAAACCAGGGTTGCCAGATTGGGCGGTTTCCCGCCCAATTGGGCGGTTTTGCATTATTTTTTGCGGGCAAAAATGGCTTTGGGCGGGTGGATATAAATTGGGCTGGTTTCGGATCAGTTCGGCGGGTTTTTGTAGCCGAAACACCGACACTTCAGATCCTTCTTCCTGCGACCCTCTGTTCAGCAGGCAGCAGTCTCACTC